>JABTXL010009415.1:8966387-9051965 GCA_025134845.1 Neodon shergylaensis | reverse complement strand
CCCTCCCCCCCTCCCTCCCTCCCTCCCTCCCTCCCTCCCTCTCTCTCTCTCTCTCTCTCTCTCTCTCTCTCTCTCTCTCTCTCTCTCTCTCTCTCTCTCTCTTTTTCTCTCTCTCTCTGCGTGAGGATCAGGATATAGCTTTCAATTACTTCTCCATGCTGTCATGTTCCCCACCATGATGATCATTGACTAAATCTCTGAAACTGTCAGCAAGTCCCCCATTAAATGCTTTCCTTTATAAAAGTTGCCTTGGTCCTGGTATCTCTTCACAGCCATAGAACAGCGACTATGACAATACCCTATAAAAAAACAACTGCCACTAGCTCCCACTGCCCCAGAAGGAGCCCTAGGCACCCTGGCTCCTCAACCCTCTGCTATGATGGACTATATCCTCTCAATCCAAGAGTCAAACAAAGCTTTCCTTCTTTAAATTAGTTGCTTTATTGTATTTTGATCATAGAGAGAAGAAAAGTAGCAAGTACTCTGTCTCGTACACTTGCTTGCAGCCCCCAGTCCGTTCCCCATCTCGTTTTCCCGAATGAAGAGTACAGAGCACTGGAGCTCCACTGTGTAATCTTTGCTCCTGTTGGCTTTGGGCCCCTCTCAGAAGCTTCTAGAAGGTGATGGGGAGCTTCCTATAGTTACTCCCAGAAGAGGGAAGAAAGACACATTTCTTGGTAAAATTATGTTGTTCTTTTAGGGCCTAAAATTTAGACAAATAGGAGGAGGCAGAAAATTTTCCTTGCTTTTAGTTCTCAATTGCCATTGGTTCAAAATAATCCTACATCTGTGAACTTTTAAAAAACACATTATTTATTTATTTATTCATTCAGTTGTTCATTTAGTGTGTTATGTGTGTGGGCACATGTAACATGGCACTAGTGTGGTGGTCAGAGCTTGAGCTGGCTCTCTCCTTCCACCCCGTGAGTCCTGAGAATGGGGTGTAGGTGGTCGGGCTTGGTATTACTCTCTGAGTCACCCCACTGTCCATAGTATTCTAACTTTATGAGAAACTGTTATGCCCAGATCCGTGGGTCCCCACAAAAGCCAACAAAGAAGACCAAGTCCCATATGTAAAAGCAAAGAGCCTTTATTTTAATCAAGTTTGCAAACTCGGTCTCTCCTCATGTCCAACGTATTGGAATATCCGGAGAGCCCTGAGTTCAATTAGAATTGGGTTTTTATAGTAGTAAAGGTGGGGGTGAGGGGTCTCTGAGGTTCAGGACCTCTGATTGGCTGACATTTGTCTAGGGTGTCCAGGTGAAGTGCTGGCAGGTGTTTCTATCTACAGTGCTTGGAATGCTGGGAATTTCCTTTGAATGGTCTGCTCTTGGGTGGGAGTTGGGTAATCTTAGCCTGCCAGGCATTGTCTCTGGGTAAACTATTGAGACTCTAGACTCAATTTAAATTTATCAATGGCCAGAGTCCCAGGTGATAATGGTTGGAGGAAGTAAAGAACTTCCTTTCGGCCCAGACTTAGATTATCATGGCTGGCCCTCACAAAACCAGATCGCCAAGGAGGATCTTACATGGTTCACTGGGAATAAAATCCAGAAGGCAATCTGACAGACATCTACTGATTATGGGCTACCCATGCTGTCTGCGGTGTTGGAAAAAGAAAACCGTAACCCGCTCTTTTGCTGAGTCGTGTTTCTATTTCAGTTGCTAAGCTCACCAACTCTGTGAAAATCTCATTTTTCCTAACTGGCGCTGATCAGTGAGCAACAATTTTTATAGGTATATGTAAGCGGGAACCAACTGGGAGCACACGTGCAAGCCTCATCTGCTCAGGTAGACCAGGGTGAGAACCTCGAGGTGTTTTCCCTATAAGTCAGCCACCCTGCTCCATGGAAGCACACTTTCGCTTTGTCCTGAGGTTTGCTCTCTCCCTAGTCTGCAAATGCGTGGTGAGCCCATACGTATTATACAGTAAATGGACTGCTGACAGATCTATTGAACTGCACACAGGAAGTGTGTATGTACACTCCACCTGGAGTAACCCTTTTGGCAGAGCTACCGGGACAGCTGTCCATTCTGTAGAAACCTCACGAAATCATGGCGTTTCTCCCTTCTTTAGTATCCCAGCAGTGTATAAACCTGACTTTTCTGACTTTTCCTGTAGGCCAACTGGATCCTCCCCCCCTTCCTTGTGAAAAGGATTCAGTCAAGCCTTTGTTCTCATAGCCAAAATCTACATAAAATAGTCCCCCACAAACTTTATTGACTGTAGTCACTGGTAAGAAAGGGGCCTCACACAGGAGGCAGGATGTCTGCTCTAACAGCAGACTCAGGAAGGCGTAATGTACTGGTCTTCTGCTCTGACTTAACAGGCTAAAGGCTATGTTCCCAGCCACAGGAAACATCACAGCCATACCCCTCTGAGATGTAAGGTGCCTCCCCTTGCCAGATCCCCTGGTTTCTTGTGACTCTGTGAAAACTCATGCTTGATACTATTGTTACCACCTATGGGACTGTTACCTTGTCTGTAAGCCTGTATAAGCTGAAAGCTTTGTGGAGATCACCGCTCTCTTTTTACCCCTATGCCTTATCCCTCACCCTTATGCTTGACGCCCTATCCTTAGCCTTGCCTTTCTGCCTTATGTTTTATGTTTTATGCCTTATACTCGTTTTCCCCCAAGGAATAAAGAAACACGCAGGGAAACAGCGTTGGAGTCAGTTTGTCCTACCCCTCAGATCCCATCCCAAGCAGTTTTCGCGTGATGTAGAAGTCCAATTCTGAACCCTGAGGGAATGCTGAGTCTGAAACGCAGTATCTCCCTGTACAAATGGATTCTTTCTTCTCTCCCAGTTGTCAGGCCGGGGAGGGACCTTCTGTTTCCTGCACTCTTAGTTCGCTAATGACCTGGGTGAGTGGAACTTGTGTGTTTGGGGGTGTTGGCAAAGTTTCTTAGAGGAATTGAAGGAAAAAAATGATTAATATCTACATGTTGCACTAAGAGAATAGCAGGAGAGGGAGGCACATGAAAAGCAGAGGCACCAAGGAAATGACATTTAAATTTTGGCATTACAGACTCCTAGAGGATTGTAACTGGGGGAGAGACCCTGAAATAACCGTTCTAATAAAAAAAGGGTAAGATATTATCTCTTGGCATGTTGAATTATAGATGAACAAAACAAATATGGAACATCAAGGTATTCTCTGGGTTCAACCCCATCATGCTGATGCCTGTCACCATTAGCACTGTATCAAGGATGCTTAGTTAAGAAACCTGACCTGGGTCTAAGTTGTCTGTAATTAAGTGTTATTCCTTTTATTCAATTTTCTAAAAGATGGTAGAGTCTGTTATGACTCACTGTTCTTCTTCTTAGAACTGAGTGATAATGGAACAGCTGTACACATGTAAGGGCTGATGTAGTAGCAACAGATGATACTTCTTGTCTGGCTGTCTGGAAGCCCAGAGATGATCAGGGATTGATATGCAGCTCCAGACTCATCCAGACTTCTGTATGTCACTGTCAGGAGAAACACTGGGAGGAAACAGTTCCAGAGCTGGGGTTAACCTTACTGACGTTCTGTTTCTCCCCCCACCCCCAAGAAGCCTCTAATCTTACTTTATTTCTTAAAGAGAACTTGTTTTTGGAACAAGGTTTTTCCACAGATCCCAGGGTGACCTTGAACTTGAAACCTTTGGGCCTCCGCTTCCTAAGTGCTGCCATTTCTAGAGTGTATTTCTATTTTCTTTTCACTTGGGTAACATTTCCTTCTAACTCTCAATAGAAGCATCTCTCTTCTCTTCCCAAACCACAATTATAATGTGGTTATAAACCTATTATTAATTTATACAAACATGTTTCTTGTAATCATGAAAACAATTGGTCATTGATGTTAGGCTAACGGACGTGATTGTGTGGTGCTTGGTGATCTGTGGCTGCGTCAATAAAGCCCAGGCGTGGAGGCTTCCACAGTTCCACCCTGCAGGTCTGAGTGTCTGTCCTTGACAGCCCCCAGGGCATGCCCAGTAGTTGCTTCTGTGCCCGGAGGCATAGAAGGAGCCGTACAGACACCACCACTGGTTCCTGCTTTGTAAGTCCTTGGACCATTGAGTGGTTTTGTGTCTACAGTTGCTTCAACTAGAGAATCACCCTATTTTTTTCTGAAGCTGACCTTGTCTTCCAGATTTATGTCACTCTTTTTAGTTCCACTTTTAGCAGGCTTCCCTCCTGTCTTTGTTGGCAGCAGCAGAGGTGCAGAACAGGCTGCTACCTCCCCCCTTTTTTGGAAATAGGCCCATCTGAGCTTTATCGTATTTAACTTGCATCTTCCTTTGGGCCTGATCTCTCTCTCTCTTTTTTTTTTTTCTGTGCACCAAGCTGCTGCCAGCTATTGTCTCTTCCTTTAGGATCTATCTGAAGTTTTATTTTCTCTGACATACCCAATTCAATTTGTCTCATAGCTCATGATAGGAGAGACGTATCAAAAGTCAGTAGATTCTGGGAGCACTGAAAACCCTGCTCTCCAAATGCTTCCTATGTGGGAAGATGTCGGCAGGATGGCTCACTCGAGGTTGTGAGAACTCTTTCCTTTATAAAAAGAACTGAAAAAACAGATATGGATTCAGCTTGAGTGTCTATCAACATGCAAAGATATATCAAAAGATATAGAAAATATGGTATGCATGCACAATGGAATTTTTTTCAGCCATAAAGAAGAGTAAAATTATGTTGCTTACAATAAAATCAGTGGAATCGGAGTGGGATTGGAGATTGTATTAAGTGAAAAAATAAGCAAGTCCTATGGTGACAGAAATCATGTTTCCTGTCATGTGCAGAAGCTGTGGAAGAAAGATAACATGACTCTAAAAGAGGGTGCTACTGGGAATAGAAAGTGAAGAAGAGTGAGTAGCAGTGGGACTTAGAAAAGTAACAGGAGGGTGAATGTGGTCACATATCCTAACAGAGCCCCCCACTGTGTATAGTAACATGTGCTGAAATACAAAACAAAGAAGGAATCACTGCCTCTGTACTTGAGCATCTGAGGCAGAATATCTCTGTGCAGTATGGACGTGGTAATTAGGGAACATGTATATACACGATGACCATAGAAACAAAGGGGCTGCCTCAGTTTTTCTTTACTGTTACTCTACTATAATAAAACTCGAAATTTATTAGGCAAACAGGTTTTTCTAGCTTATAATTCTGGAGGTACAGGGTTCAGCAGTTATGCCAAGTAGTGGGTTTCTCTCTGGTAGATTCTGAGGTGATACATGGCAAAGTATAAGGCATGTACCTGTGTTCTTTGTTTCTGCACCTGTTCAGTTGTGGTGAACCACACGAATGACCTCATCTAAGTTTAAGTACTTTCCAAGGAGTACTTAATCCCACTGAACAAGAGTAGAGACCATTACTCCAATTCTTTGGTCAAAGTAAGCAAGTTCTATTTTCTGTCAGACAGGGCTATCTCCCTAAAGCAGGGTTTGAAAGTATAGCATGGGACACAGGGAAGGGTATGGTTTTTTTATAGTCCAAACCTGCAAGGCTAGGGGTGTTTCAAGGTTGGGGGAATTCTAGAGGAATTTTGGCTGTGGAGGAACTTGAAGAACATTTCAAAATTATTTGGCAGTATATCTTATCAGGGTACATTCAAGGTGTAAATCAAACTCCATAGTGCAGGGAGCATGTCAAAATCCAGAAACATGTTAAAGCATGGTGTAGGAGGTCCTTCTGTTTATGTGTTGCTTTCATTGGTTGAATAAAGAAACTGCCTTGGCCTTTTTGATAGGGCAGAACGTAGGTAGGCAGAGTAGACAGAACTGAATTCTGGGAGGAAAAAAGCAGGGTCAGAGAGAACCACCAAGGAGATGCCAGGTCAGACATGCTGAATCTTTCTTGGTAAGCCATGATCTCATGGTGATATAAAGATTATTAGAAATGGGTTAAATCAAGATGTGAGAATTAGCCAATAAGAGGCTAGAGATAATGGGCCAGGCAGTGTTTAAATAAACACAATTTCTGTGTGGTTATTTTGGGTGTAGGGTAGCAGGGCAGCTGGGACCAAAAGCAGGGCCCTCTCTTTCAACAAAAGCGTGGTCAAATTGAATTTTTCAGCAAACAGCAATGAACTTGTTCTGAGCTTATAACAAAATGACTTCCATCCTTAAGATGGAGTCAGGCTGGTCCATCAGAGCTTCCCTTTAAAAACCACATTTGGGTCAGGTGTGATGGCATATACCCTTAATTCAGCACCTAGGAGGTGGAGAGAGGTGGGTCTCTGTGAGTTAAAGGTCAGGCTGTTCTGCACAGAAATATAGGTCAGATGGGGTTACATACTAAGATTCTGTCTCAACAACAGCAATTACAACAATAACAACAACAACAAACAAAACACTAGAAACTCAAAAAAAAAAAAACCCTGACTCCCACCAAACCAAGCCAACAAACAAAAAACCATAGTTGGATTAGATTTTCATGCTATGTATACTATTTACATATATGATTTTGGAGATGGAATCCATGTAGTAACAGTGCATATAACAGCTATCTTCTTATTTTTTTAGTTGAGTCTAACAACTAAGCAAGGAAGAATTTGCATGAGGAAAAAGGTCTGTCAAAGGTTCTCACTAATGCAATGGACACCTGAAGCATTATTGATGTGGGTTGGTGTAGGGATCCTGGATACACTCACAGCCCTGTGCTGTTGAAGGAACCCAGGCTGCTGAAGAAGGGGAAATAGAATAAAGAATGAGAAAGTGCCTACCCTAGGCTGTATCCTTTCATACTCTAGCTTTGTTTGAATAGCATCACCTTAAGACTGACCCTTAGACACGATCCTGGCTCTGTGAATTGGAAAGTTGGCTCTACTCACCCACCCACAGCCCTGATCTGCAAGGTGGCTGTCTCTACTTTATGACAAAATCAAGAAGAAGCTGAGTATCCTTGCTAACTAACCTATAGTTTGGGGAATAGTGGGATAGCCCTCTCTGTGTGACTCTGCCTCATAGGAAATATCTGGGAGGACCATTTACCCACTTTTGGGTCCAGGAAACAACCAGACAGACTGCTAGAGCATCTATCATTGCTTGCCTTGGGACAGTAAGGCATCTGTCCAGCCCTAGGACATAGATGTTTGTCCTTTCCAAGTAACCAGAGCAGCTCTGCCCTTGTACAGTCCTTGGAATCTGATAGGCATCCTATTTCTAAGTCAGCCACTTCTCACTTGCCTGAGTCCATCAGGGTGATCCTATGCCTCACATAACTTATCTAAAATGATGAGGACTTTGTACCTGAAGCTAAGATTGTGGTTCTCAGAACCTCTGGCAAACCTACCCTGTCAGAGAGCTGCATTCCAGTTAGCAGAGAGATCTTACTATTTTTCTGAGCCCTAGGCCACTAAGACACCCACAAATATTCCCAAGTTAATAATACTTGAAAAGCATCATAGCAACTATATTGCTGCACCTATATGGCATCAAAGCCAGCACACAACCTAGGAGTCACCTCGAGGAGGGGGTGGTAAAAGCCACCCTATAAAGTTGACAAAAATAGCTAATCTATCAAGAATGCAATGTTAAAGCAGGAAAGCAAAATCATTAAGAGTAAACACAGCACGATGCTTGCAACAGATTCAAATAAAAATAATGAAACAACAACAACAAATAAACAACAACAAAAACCAAAATCAAAAGAATGATTTTAAGGAAACATAAATTATGAGAGACTACAAGCAAAAAATTCCACAAAATTCAGCCAGACAATTCATAATTGGAAAGAGACTTCAACAGAGAGAGAAGATAGCAAAGATGAACAGAATCTGGAGCCTGACAAAATCAATAACTAAAGTCCAGCTGAGTGCCTCAGGAGCAGATTGGATCTAGCTGAGGAAGGAATGTCTGAACATGAAGACTGGCCACTGGAAATAGTCCCATCAGAACATGAACAAAAAAGCCCATGAAGCTTACTGGATGTCATTAAGTGGATAGATGTTTGCACAACAGGATTCTAGAAAGAGAAGGAAGAAAGCATACAGATTTAAATGAAAACTTTCCAAATCTTAAGAAATAAATAAACCAAAAGACAATACATAAATTTAACTCAAAAGATCTCCAGGCAGCTGATTATAGTAGAACTGTCAAAAGTCCAAGGTAAAGAGGAGATTCTTCAAATGGCAAGAGAAAAAAAATACATGGCATGTACAATGGAATATTCACTAGACCAGCAATGGATTTCTCAGCAGCACGATATAGCTCGGGGGAGAATAGGATGATTATAGTTGCCATAGAATAAGAAAAATAGGCTATTACATTCAGGAAAGCTCTCTTTATAAATGAGAGGAAACAAGGCCATCCCCAAATTAGAAAAACTAGAGTTGAGCACCACTAGATTTGTTTTGTTTGGAATGTTTGAGAGAGCCTAAGAGTGAAAGCAAATTAAGTGCAGTGGAACTTTGTGTGAGCATAAAATTTGTTAGTAGAAAGATACACAAAGCACAGAAGAATCCAACTTAGCAAATACAGAAACCCACTGAACCACAAAGACAAACAGTGAGAGGAGGAAGAATCAGAGGATGAACAAAACAATGAAGAAAATTGTTCCCAGAAGACAAGAGCATCAGACCAACAAAACAAGTCCAACAAACTCCAAACCAAGCAAACACAACTGGAGGGAAAAAAGTCAGTGTACTGATACCTAACACTATTCTGCTATGCTCATAGATTGGTACTTAACCCAATAGCCATCAGAGAGACTTCATCCAGCAACCGATGGAAACAGATGCAGTTACCCACAGTCAAATGTGAGGCTGAGCTTGTGGAATCCTGCTGAAGAAGGGGAGAAAGGATTGTAGCAGTCAGAGGGGTCAAGGACACCACAAGAAAACCCACAGAATCATCTGACCTGGGCTCACAGGGGATCAGAGAGACTGAATCAGGAACCCTGCATGGGATTGACCCAGGCATTCTGCATATATGTTACAGCTGTGTAGCTTGGTCTTCTTGTAGGACTCATAATGGTGGGACTGTTATGAAACAGAAGGGGCTGTCTCTGACTCTTTACCAGCTTTTGGGACACTATTTCTCATACTGGGTCACCTTGCCTAGCCTTAATACAAGGTGAGTTGCTTAGTCTTACTACAACTTGATACGCCATTTTTGTCACATCTATCAGAGGCCTGCCTTTTCCTGAATTTCTGACTAGAAACAGAGGAGGAGTGGATGGATGGGTATGGGAGGCAAAGGGGAAGCAGGGGCACTGGGAGAAGAGAAGGGAAGGGAAACTGTAGTCCAGGATGTAAAATAGATAGTAATAAAAGAAAACGGAACAAAATGACCAAGAAATGCATTCCATAGATAGATACATACACTGTAAGTGCAAGGATGGAAAAAGATATATGACACCAGCACACACCCAAAGTGAGCAGAAATAGCTATACTTACAGATATGAACCAGAAGTAAACAGTTGCAACAGGAGACAGAATCATACTATAATGATGAAAGAATCAGTTTCTACTAAAGGAAATAGTAAATACATATGTGTTCAATGTCGAAGCACCACACTACATATAGCAAATGCTATCAAATTTAAAGGAAGAAATAGACTCCAATAAAAGATCAAAATTCCATTTTTGTTAGTATATCAGACATCCAGATTAAAAACAACAACAAAAACCAAACAATGTTTTGTAGAGCTCGAATCACGTACAGGGTTCTGAGCATCTGAGACAAGTGCTCACCCACTGATTTACAGCTCGTGCTCTTGTAATTGCATGTGAGTATCTTCTAGGCATTTTCTGTTGGTGGAGTAGAGCTAGTGGTCCATCATAGTCCTTAATCATTCTTTGTATTTTGGTAATACCGTGGTGCGGGAGAATTGTCTGTATTCTGTCAATCATGTTTTAAATAAATGCTGATTGGCCAGGCAGGAAGTATAGGTGGGTCAACCAGAGAGGAAGTAGAGGCAGGGCAATGAGAACAGGGGAATGCTAGGAAGGAGGAAGCCCATTCCTCCCACTCCTGCCCAGACTCTGAAGAAGCAACATGTAAAGTGCCCCACTGTGAAAGGTACTGAGCCACATGGCTAACATAGATCAGAATAATGGGTTAATATAAGCTACAAGAGCTAATAAGAAGCCTGAGCTAAGGGGCCAATCAGTTTATAACCTATGTAGACCTGTGTGTGATTTTCTTTGGGGCTTGCTGGCTGTGGGGTACAGGGTGAGTCAGAAACCCCAACAAGCAGGCCCCTCATGTTACAATACCGCTTGTCTCATTTTTCATCTCTGATTTTATTTAGTTGGGTATTTCTTTGCTCTGTTAATTTACCTAAAGTTTTGTCAATTCTATGTTTACAAAATATCATTTGATTTTGGCATTCCATTGTGATGAAATCCTAGAAAAAAATGGTATGGTAGGAGTGTGCCACAACATGAGAATGGCTATATGTGCAAACTCATAGCCAGCACCATACTATATCATACCAAGTGAGGGAAAGCTGAAATAATTTGTTTTTCTGAAGTCTACAAGATGGGGACTGCCACTTTCAATACCTGATAGCACAGCATGCAAAGCTGTAGCGTGGATTCTTATTGGTCTTAATAATAAAAACCTGGAGTCACATCTTGGGGTAAATGTTGAAAGATCAGAGAAGTAAAGGGGCCAGCCACTAGAGAGACCTTTTACCTCTACAGAATCCTCAAGCCAAAGTGGAAAAGATCCTGTCTTCATGAATTTTCAGACTGAATGCAATGAGCTCCTGTCTCCTCCCACCTTACATTCCTCTCCCTCCCCAGTCATATCTTTTCCTGTCTCCACCTCCCTAGTGCTGGGATTAAAGGCGCAGGACTTCCAAGTATTGGGATTAAAGGTGTGAGCCATCACTGCCTGACCTCTATGGCTAACTAGTGGCTTAGTTCCACACTCTGAGCTTCAAGCAAGCTTTCTTTGTTAGATCACGAACAAAACATTACTACAGAAAGACTGCCTTGCAGCAGCATCAGTTTCCTCCTAAGGACATTCCTCTCTTCAGTTCTCCATCCTCACATTTTCTTGATTTGCTTGTGCTCTCCCACTGCTCAACGCAAGAATTTTGGTTCTCGAGTCTGTGGACAAACTTACCTCCTTTGTCATTTTAGAAGGACTGGAGGCATCCACATGCTCCAGTTATCTGACTGTTACTATAGTTCAAAGCCAAGCAAAAGCTCATTATCTCTATAAGGAGCATCCAGCTCTCAAGAATTTTCTCACTTATTCATTAGTACTTGACCAGCCTTCCTTGCTTTCATCTCTTATTGAGAAAAAGCCTGAAAGGTAGGGAGAAGGGTGAAGAGGACCAACAAGACAAGCTTCTCTTACACAGTGATGTAGTTGCTGGAGACTTAGCACTGTGGTAGCACAGAGCTATAACTTCAATACATGCTGTGATGTGTTGGTTATAAACGTGTTTTAGTAGGTTTTTCTGTTTGTTTTATTTTTTCTCCACCCACTTGTTATCTGCCTGTTCTTGTTCATGGGGTCATCTTAGTAGGCTGTCTTTTCTTGGATCCGTAATCCCCACTTGATGGCTGGATTTTCTTCTCTTACCAGAGTTCAAACCACTTCCCCACATACTGGCTTTCCTCTGCTGCATGCCTTGTGCCCCACAGTCTTTACTCAAGTATAATTTCATCCACCAGTTTGTACTCTGTATCTGCTGCTGTTCTCTGTATCCATGGTGGTTCTTAGAGAACTCACCCACTTACTCTGTCTAAACATATCCTTTTAGATCTAGAAGAATTTTTACTCTTAAAAATGGGAGAACTTCTTGGCATGTGCTAGGTGAAGTCTTCCTTCTCATGTAGTCCCCTCTAGGATATTAATAAACAAAGCTTTCCCCTGGATAGATAGGAGTCTCGATAACAGCTTGTCATGATCCAATTAACACAGTGAAGACTTGTCGGTTTCTTCCCTCCATGTGCAGCCAGATACTGAGAGAGATACAGGGCAGAGATGGTGGTTGTCATGGTGGCAGAAAGATGGCTTGATGTTGGCTTGTCATTCCCAAGAGGTGATTTTATGAATGGCCTGGTGTGAACTGTACTACTTTGGACTTTTTTATCCTTAACTTCCCTGTTCTCCTCCCCAGTTCATGTTTTATCCTGCCCTGGAGAAGTGTTTTCATTTATATGGCCAAGCTGACTGTTAACACGCACTAATTGCATTAAATATAGCAGACTCTATCAATTCCTGTGTGCACAAAGAAACCTTGTAGAACATCCTTCATAAAGAGTTCAAAAGAGGGGCCTTTCTATCTCTGTATGGAATGGCATCAGGGGAAGACATTCCTGGCCAGACAAATCTCTCAGCCATGTGTATACAATGAGGATGCCATCTGAGGCTACCCCTCTAGACCCAGATATCCCCTGGGGTAGGTTGGAATAGGAGTAAAGTGGACGGGGTGGGGAAGTCTGTGAGTTATTAGTTCCAAATTTCTTCCATCCTGAGCACACTGTGACTGCATCAGCTCTCGGGGTCCTCTGTCTTCTGACACGTCACTACCAGGAATCGTAAGACACAGCTCCAGGGGATAATTTCTTCCTCTGCTTTGAGGTAAGTCCAACCGACAATGACTTAGCTGCTATTTTGTTATTCTTTCTATTTAGTATCTTTTTAGACCAAAGTAAATTTCCCTTTAGAGTCAAACAAAACGAAGAAGCAGGAACTCTTTATGAAGCTCTATTGATTGGCATATATTGCTTCTATACTTTTCAGTCCTTTAGTGTATATTAAAGTAATTCATCAAACCAAATGGAAGTACAAGTTGAGGGGAGGCCTTGAGGAACCTTAAACTCTCTGTGTCTTTGGGAACTGGTCCAGAATGCATCTGCACACCAAAAGGGAGCAGGGCTGAACACCCTGCTAGCTGACTGGAAGGGCGGAGATGTAGGTGTTACTCAAGTTGACTACAACATAGTGCACATTCTTCTGGCCTGTCTGATCCAGCACAGCACACAGGGAAGAGGTTTGAGAAGGATACACCATATTTGCCTCTTGTCTGAGCATCTAAGGAGATCTTGTAGCTGGTCGCAAAGGTTGACCTGTTCTTACAGTGCCCCTGAAAAGGACAGCTCCTGATTTTGTCTGTCAGGAGACTCTCCTGTCACTTTGCTGGCATGCTGTTGTATAGCTGTTTTCTGGCAGTTTCCTCCGACTTCTGCTTCCGTGCTGTGAGTTTCTTGAACTTAGCTCTTGGTAAAGGAAGGGAAGTTTTTAAATGACTTATGTTCTTCAAAAAAGCTGAATGTGAGGTTTTGCTATAATGTGAGCTGAAGCTTCATTTCCTCTGATCATTTGCATATTCTGTTCCCTTTATGTTTATATTGAGGTAAAGCTTCTTTTTAAGTTCCGAATTCCAAATATATGGTTCTGCTGAATACATGAATATCTTCCTGTCTCTCCCCTCACACCATTCCTCTTTACTCCTCTCTGTATGTTCTCTCCTTACATCCTTTTCTTAAGTTTTATGCAAAAAGGTGTATAAGTAAGCTGATAACATTAGATACTTGACATTGCTGTGTTAAAGCCATCATACATCTTGATATAGAAAATATTTTCTAAAATTTGCATCTCTTTCTCTCTGGGTGTGCCACAGACTGTGTGGGTAAGTCAGAGGTAAGAAGACAGCTATAGGGAGTTGGTTTTTTTTATTTCTCCATGTGGGTTCCTGGAATGGAACTCAGTTTGTTAGGCTTGGTGGCATCTTAACTGGCTGAAGGATCTTGCCAGATTAATAAAGAAAAATTTAAGTTCAATGATACTTTTACCCATAATCCTAATCATTCCTTATACATAAAAAGGAACAACTTCCTGTTTTAAAAAACAATATTTCTTAAAATATGAAATTCTAGAATTGGTTATAATTTTAAGAATTTCAAAATTATTTTCTTTGGCTGAAGGGTCTCACCCTAGAGAGTGGTTGATATACCAGTGTCACTTCATTGGAGAAAGCTGATTTTCCCATTTCCAGCAGGCCTCAGTTAAGAAACAGCTTCTTGGTTAAGGGTGGGGCTTTGTGTCTACTTCTTCTTCTCAGTGCTGGGACTTTGTCTGGTTTGAACCTGTGCAGGTCAAACCTGTGTGTGATTTGAGTACTTAGCTTTAAGTGAGATATCTGCATCATTCCTTTTCTCTAAGGCTTAGGGAAGATCCTGGAAGAGGAGAAAGAGAAAACTTAAGAACCATATGGTAGGGAGGAATGTTGTGGTCTTCTGTGCGTGACATGGCTATTAAGGTCAAGAACTCATAGTATCTCTGGTTACTTGCACAAGACTTGCAGAAGCTCAAGTCGATAAAATCCCAGTATGGAGGCTGGAGGGACTTTTGAGGCTCTACCCTTAGCAGAGGAGCTATTGGGAATTGCTAGCTGAGGGGGAGGGAGAGTTGAGGCTCTATGCTAGCAGAAGAGCTCTTGGGAATTGATTGCTGTGGGAGGGAGAGTCTTTTTCTTTGGGCTTCTAGTCCTGGTTCATCACCTATGCTGTAGTGGATGGCACCCCCACCCAAGCATTTATTAGGCTAAGTGGATTATTAAAAAAAAGAAAAAAAGAAGAGGACATAAGATTGAGAAGAAGGACTGGACAGAGTATGTGATAAAAATGAATTGTATTCATGTGTGAAAATTAAAAGATTTATTTAGTGGCGAGAACAAAATTATATACAGATGTATACACACACATACACACACAGGCATGTGCACAAACACACACATATAGGAACACACACACATACAGGAACACACACACACAGGCTCGTGCACACACACACACACACACTCTAATGGATACAGCTTTAAAATGGTTACTAACGATCCCCTGACCCTCTTAGTTTTCCCTTTCAGTTTTGATCTGCAAATAGTCATTCCGCTGCATTGCCCTTTCATGAGGTAAGTTGTCCATTCCCTAGATAATTTATTTCCATCAAAACACATCCATCTCCTGTCTCAGCCCATTAGGACCCCATTCTCTGCCACAAGTTGATACATTTCGTAGAACAAAGGCATTCTTCACGGATAATGCCTTACTTCAATGTCCTCATCCGTGACATACTCGCATTTTAGTAGCTGCCTTCAGGGCTATAATCCAAGGACGTTAGTAATGATGAGGTCACAGGCTGATGCCTGTGCAAGAGTTTTGTCATCAGAAAAACTTGCTCCATCATTCTTTAGGGCGACTGGGGAAGGACTTCTTTGTCAAAGCTTAACATCACCCCTAATCATGAAGCAGTAGTTGCAAACTGGCATTGGTGAACCAGAAATTTGCTTGTCCCGGGGAGGTCAGGAGAAAAGAGGAAAGGCCTAAGGTCAATAAAAGTGTCTAGAGCCATACTGTCCAATTTGGAAGCCATCACCCACATATCTGGAATTATGTAAGATTTTATTGACTGGTGTGTTGTTTTTGTTGTTGTTGTTGAACTCTTTCACTCTTTTTGAGGGGCCCACCATCTAGCTCTCAAATAAATCATACACAGAGGCTTATTCTTAGTTATGAATGCCTGGCTTTAGCTTGGCTTATTTCTTGCCAGTTTTTCTTAAATTATCTTTTACCTTTGGGACTTTATTTTTCTCTTACTTTTGTAAATTTTACTTTCACTCTTACTCCATGCCTGGCTGGGGGACTGGGGGGGCTGGGGGGCTGGGGGGCTGAGGGGCTGGGGGCTGGGGGGCTGGGTGGCTGGGTGGCTGGGGGGCTAGGGAGCTGGGGGGCTGGAGGGCTGGGGGATTGGCCCCTGGTGTCCTCCTCTCCTTGGTCTCTTGTTGCTCCTCTTCTTTCTTGTTTCTCCTTCTATTTATCCTCTCTGTCTGCCAGCCCTGCCTATCTTGCTCCTCCCTCGCTATTGGCCATTCAGCTCTTTATTCGGACCATCAGGTGTTTTAGATAGGCAAAGAATCACAGCTTCACAGAGTCAAATAAATGCAGCATAAATAAAAGTCACCCACCTTAAAATAATATTCCCCAACACGGGTGCCCATTTAGCAAGTGATAATGGCTTTATTGGAAGGAATGTGATTGTTCCTAAGAAGATAGTTCTGCTTGTCTGTGCTTGGGTCTACCTCATTGTCATAGACTTAAGGATTATAGCCTGAATTTTGAGTAGTAGAAAGAAAGGAGCAGATATCATATGATGACTCTTTGATCTAGGGAATTAGTTTTTATGAAGAGAGACTGAAACTCATGGTGATACAGTGATAATGATCACCGTTATCACAAATTTAAAGACATAGATTCTCTTTAATGTACTTATCTTTAGAATAGCTATATTATTTTGTTCCTTTTACAGATCTGTAAACTGATCTTTATGGAACCAAAGTGGCTTGCTTCCTTAAAAATGATTCAAAGGCTGCATAGTTGAAACCTCAAAACCAACCATCCAATCAGGTTCATTCTCATGTACTTGGTTATAGCATAGGCTCTGGGCAAGACACCGGATGAGCTAATGTGTCTCTTCAAGTGTCATTTCCTAAATGTGGCCCAGGAATAGTATTTTATGAAGAAAGATTCCCAGACCAATTAGTTTTAGCAAATATTAGTTTAAAGAAAATGCATAGAGAGCAGTAAGATGACTCAGTGGGTAAAAGTGCTTGTCACCAAGGCTGGTGTGAGTTCTGTCCCCGGGAACCCACATGATAGAAGGGGGGAACCAACCTCTGACCTCCACAGATATATATGTACACACACACACACACACACACACACACACACACACACACACACTCACTGTTTTTTTTATTGTTGTTAAGCAAATGAAACAGAACTCAGGAGGTTGAGGTAGGAAAATTGTGACTTCAAGGTCTGCTTTGGCTACCTAGTAAGACTCTATATGAGATGGGGCTGACACATCTTTGAGAAGATGCAAGAACTTCTCAAAGCCTTTAATGTATAATTATATATTGTGGGTTTATAAGAAGAGAGATGACAGGTTGAGCCTCCACAGTTTGCTTGACCACAGAACCACCTCTTGTCTGATAAATATTCTCCAGGAGACTCTGGGAAGAGGGCTGGTGAGCCTCTGTGACATGGTTAATCACAGCAAAGAGTTTCGGGAAAGCGCTGTTTGTTGCTGGTGATAATCTCATAGTTGTTTGGTAACAGTAAGTGCTCAAGAAGTATTTTAAAATGAATCTTTAAAAAAAAAAACCAATGTAGAGTTGGGCAGCTTTTGTGCTTGGCTCAAAAATCGGAACAACAGGTTGCTCAGTCTGGGCAGTGGGCTGTATTCATGGTGGTGGTTGAGGTGATGTGTGCGTGTGTGTGTGTATATGTGTGTGTGTATGTGTGTGTGCATGTGTGTGTATGTGTGTGTGTATGTGTATGTGTGTGTGTGTGCATGTGTGTGTATGTGTGTGTGTATGTGTGTGTGTGTGCATGTGTGTATGTGTGTATGTGTGTGTGTGTGTGTGTACAGGTTCACACGTTCTCTTCAGAACAGCTGATGCCATCACTTATTTTCTGAACAGTGCTTTGATGACATCCATAGCCAGGCACCTCATGATAGGTGGAGCTGAATTTCAGGTTCTCCCATAGTCCTTCAGAAAGAGCCCTACCAAAGACCCTGTGCGAAACAGAGGTCAGCGGGGTTCCTCTTTGTCAAAAACTGAGGCAAGCTATGGCAAATGTCCCATCAAGAGTGTTTATGGGAAAGAGAATATTGTTATCTTCCTGCAGGGTTTCGGAGTCATGACCTGTCGCTCACACACATTACAGAGACCTCTGCTCTGAGATGTCTTCAGCTAGCTTGCTGGTAGGCAGAGAGGGAGAAGCAGCTGCTCTCCTCCTTAGTAGGCAGCTCTGAAAGAGAGGCAACTGCTAACAGTAGCTTATCTGTTCTTCATGGGTTCTGTGGTGATACAGAAAGTTAGGCGGAGTAGCCACATGACCCAAACAACACAAGACAGGGCTTTGTGTTCATGTAGCTACTGGTATCTCACACCAGCTCCCAGGCTCTGTGTTTACTTGGAGAGAAAGCAGGTGGGCCACAACCTTTCGTGTAAAGTTTCCTTCAGAGAACTCTGATCCTGCACATCCAGTCACTTCACACAGCTCATTTCTATTCATAAGAGGTACTGCTATCTTTCACAAAATCCCCTTGTCGCTGAAGGAGTCCACTGAGCGGGATGCGCCATTCTCTCTCCAGCTGAGCAGAGTTATGATCAAGCTCTCTGTGGGCAGTAATGTTTCCTCATTCTACTCCGCAGCCAATCAATAAGTATGGAAGACGCTGCAGTGCATTAGGCAATAGCTGGAAGCTAAACAAATAAACAGTCCCCTGGCAGGGACGCCATCAATTCATCTTTCTCAGTAGCCAGCTACAATTAGTTAGCATATAGCCAACAGAAATTTGTGCCTGTGTGCCCCAAACGTGTGTAAGCACACTCATAATAGTATGTGCAGAGCTAACTCAGCCTTCTGCTGGATGAGCTGTGGCTTTTGCACACAGCAGAATATTACACAGCAGGTATGGAGCAAACTAAAGCTGCAAGTAACAACACGCTTCACTGCCAGATGTGCTGCGGAACAGGGGAAGCCAGATACAGAAGTCCACAATGCACGGTCCCGTTTAGGGAAAGAAACACACAAGGAACAACACATGGCTGATCTCCAGTGTTTAGAGCCACCTTTGGAATGGTGACGGAGAGAAAGCATGGGGGATTTTCAGATGGGGTTGATGATAATTATTTGGCTCAGTTATGGTTTCACAGCACATGTTGGTTGAAATATGGACTCAGGTACTTTCCTCTCTGTGTGTAAAGGTTGAAGGTCTAGACTCCCTCTGAAGAGCTTGTCTCCGGTCATTCTGGTAGTTTCAGGAGGTAAGGACACGATGGCTGTCAGATACCCTTTCACCAGCTTATTTTAAAAAGATAGTAGATAGTACAGGCATTCCGTGGATATACTAGAGCTCTCTGGATGCCATTCTATTGGCTACAAACGGGGAACTCATCCTTTTGGTTAGATCTAGAAAATGAAAAAGAGCATACTCCTCTTTGAATTCTCCCACTTTATTTCAAAACATTTACATGTCAAAGATTGACAATGAGGGATACAATGTGATAATTATATACATGTATATATATATTACATATTAAATATATATGCTTACTACAATCAAATTAATTAACATGTCAGTCACCACCCGTTTTTATATTAGATTTTTACAAACGTTTAGTTTGTCCCTGAATTGTTATTTTTTTATCTTTTGCATCCTCTGGCGTTTTACCTGTGCCAGAATCACTGTAAGAGGGACCATAGGTGGTTATAAGAATCAATTCTTGTTTTGTGTCTTCCAGTTGTGATATGATTCATCCTTGCAGGATGTGTAATCTCCAACTGCAAGTGATTTGTTGGGCATCTCGACCCAGTGGGATTCCCACCTGAAGTGGTTTTTCTCCCATTTCTTCCTTTAAATGTGCTGTTTTGAATTGCTTTTTATTTTTGTCTCCTTTAACACCATCTGGGGCAGGTCCTGTAAGTCTGCAGCCATTTTTAGATACTGAAAATTCCAGGCCTATTCACTTTATTTTGAAACTTCAATCTCACAACCAATTGACCACTGATCTCCCTGCACCCACAGCCAGCTGAGCCTCAGGTGGAGGGATTTGTAAAGGTGGTGAGCAGTCACATTCTTTCCATTCCTTTTTTGTCCTTTTCTGAGTTTTAGCTCTTCCTCACAGGTAACAGAGAGGGACTGTGGAAAAAAGCCACGGCTTTTTGACTTTTTTATTCCACGATTACTGCTCTGTTTCCTCCCCTGCCTGTCCATGATTGCTGTGTGGCTGACAATCAAGTGTAACTTCCCCTTAGTGTGTGTGAGTAGAAGCCTCGGGAGCATAGGCAGGGACATCTTCAATGCAGAGTTCCTTGACCTGAGTACAGGAGGGGAGAGCAAAGCAGCTTTGTCCTGCTTCGGAAATTGTTGGCCTTTTGTTCTTGTGGGCCAGTGATTCTACATGCTGGCTGTGTATTGTAATCACCCAAAGATCTTTTATAAGAATACCTATGTCAAAGAAAACCACAGGAATCCTGATTGTTTGGTTGGGCTCCAGTCTGAATGCTGGTAAAATATGTTGGAAAACTCAACACCTCATTCCGGTGTGCAGGCAAAGCTTGAGAAGTTGGCATGGTTTGCGGGGAGTGGAAGTATGGTGGGACCACTTGCTAGTGGCTGTTTTTTAGTGGCTTTGTGCTATATGAGACGGGCTATCACAAACATCATTGGCTTTCTGTTCTATGTGGGCTGAAATTCACAGTCAATGGGAAAGTCCCACCTGATGCTGTTTGAAGTCTTACTGGTTCGTGTGCTATCTTGGCGTTCGTCTGTGCACAGAGGAGGCTCACAGAAGAGCAACAGTTGCCTACACAGGCCGAGAGGCTCAGACAATACAGGCAAGTTCTATCTGTTCTTAACTCTAGCAGTTTCTGAGGCGGTAGGGGGAGATCATGAGCTCATAACAACTTGCACTTCTCCAACTAAGATTAATAAGTGTTTCCTCAAGAAAGCACGGACACATTCAAGTGACATATTCTTTCCTCTCACTCCCATCTCCCCTTTCTCCAACACATTTTACTAGCACCTTGAGTATTAAAATAGTATCTTTGGTTACTGAGGTTTTTGTCAGTTCTTGCTACTTATGCTATCCACGAGTTCATTATCCTTTGGTCTCTTGACATAACATAATTGTTTCCATAGCAACAGATTTTAATATGAGAAACTGAGATGATTTCAGGTGAAGAATAAATAATAAAAGCCAGCAAACTTAGAAGGAGGGACCAAGCACACTGCTCCAAGCTCCAAATGCAGTGAAAGCCGTGCTAAAAAGACATGGTTCAATACTGAAGCAGAATTATCCCTAAATAGAAATTCCAATTTTTCCCAGGAATCATCAGCAGTTTCTGCAGTTTTTGATATGAATACTACCAAAAAAGGGAAGAAATTGCCTGACAAAATTGTTTGTTGTTCAAGATGGGAGAATTTTGATCACTTAAAAGTATTTGCTTGTAGGTATGTAAAGCGGAGGCCTTGCTGACAATTAGTGACATCATGTGTATAGCATCATGTCCTTATTCTTAGACTCATCAGAGAACAATGGGTACTTAGAGGTGTTACAGGTAATAATACGAAAATCCTTTTCTCTTCACCTTTCTTCTGAAGAGGATCAGGATGTGATTGTAGCAGGCTTTCTTGGACCACCAGCCCACAATTCATGACACAGAGACTTATTATTAATTATGAATGCTTGGCCTTATCTTAGGCTTGTTTCTAGCTAGCTTTTCCCCCTTAAGTTAACCCATTTCTATTAATCTATGTGCTGCCTTGAGGCACGTTTATCTCATTTACATACTGTCCAGCATGCTTTCCTGGTCCCTCCGTGTCTGTCTGTCTGGCCCCTTTCTGGCTAGCTGGCTCTCCTTTTCTTTACACCTGACAACCCTGCCTATCTTTCCTCTGCCATTCAGCTTTTTATTAGACCAATCAGGTGCCTTAGGCAGGCAAGGTAAAACAGCAACACATCTTTACATAGCTAAATGACTATTCTGCAACACAAACAAATCAACACATATTTACATAGTTAAACAAATATTCTATTACACAGCATGTGGTCCTTTGGCATATGGATTATTTTGAACTAAGTAACAGCATATGGCAAGACCTCTGTGACTTTCCTCCCATTTTTGCCTGAAGGGGGACATAAATATTTAGAGGGTAGTTTGGCAACTTGAATACTTAGCAAAACTATAGTACCCACAGCTTACATCCTCAAGGCCTGTGATGTTACCCCACCATGGTCTTTTGACTATGCTTACAGTGGCAGGAATGAATTCCCTCTGTAAAGCAGGCCTTATATATCAAATCAGAAAATAACTTGTTATACCCACAGAGAGTTTACCTCTCTTCACATCTTTGCCAGCATTTGCTGTCATTCGTTTTGTTGATGATAGCCATTCTGACTGGGATAAGAGAGAATCTTAAAGTAGTTTTAATTTGCATTTCCTTGGTGACTGATGGTATTGAAACTTTTAAAATGTTTAATAAGGGACTAGAGAGAAGGCTCAGGGGTTAAGAGCACTGACTGCTCTTCCAGAGGTCCTGAGCTCAATTCCCAGCAATCACATGATGGCTCACAACGATCTGTAATGAGATCTGGTGCCCTCTTCTGGTGTGCCGGTGTATGTGCAGGCAGAACACCATATATGTAATAAATTAGAAAATGTGTAATAACCTTTTGTACTTCTATTTCTTCTTTAGAGAACTCTGTTCAGTGTTTTGATTGGATAATTTGTTTTCTTGTTACTTACTCTTCTTTTTTGTATATTCTAGACAGTAATCTATTGGAATGTTCCCATTCTGCAGACTGTCTCTTTACTCAACTGGCAGTTTCCTTTGCTGTGCGGAAGCTTATTTATTAGTTCCAGGAGATCTCATTTCTTGATTATAAGTTTTATTTCAAGAGTGTTCAGAGTCCTACTTAGTCCTTGCCTATGCCCGCATCTCCAAGTGTGTTCCCTACTTTTCCCTCAGGCAGTTTTGCTGCTTCAGGACTTACATTGATATTTGTGATCCATTTGGAGCTGATTTTCATGCGAGGTGAGGAACAAGAATCTAGTTTCATTTTTCTCCTTATAAATGTCCACTTTTCCTGGCAAATTTGTTGAAGATGCTGAGTTTTCTCCAATTTTTATTTTTTGCATCTTTGTCAAAAATCAGATTGCCATAAGTTGTGTGGCCATGTCTCTGGGTCCTTTATTCTATTCCATTGATCTATAAGTCTGTTTGTGTGTCAGTATTGCGCTATTTTTTTGTTACTATGGCTCTACAGTATAATTTGAAATCAGGTATGGTGATACCTCCAATGGTGTTCTTGTTGTTGAGGATTTATTTGACTATCCTGGGTCTTTTGTGCATACATATGAAGTTTAAGATTTGTCTTGTTATTTCTGTGAAGAATGTCACTATAATTTTTATTGGAATTACATTGAATTTGTGAAGCACAATTAATAAAAGCTCAGAAACAGATATTGGGGTTCAACTTGAAGATCAGAAAAGCAAAAACAACCAGTCACTGTCTTTTACCATGATCTCAGCCCCAAAATGGCAATCCTGCCTCCAAGAATCTCAGAATGAGACTGTGTCTAAGAGCTGCCTCCTCCTGTCTTATATTCCTCTCTAGGGCTGGGATTAAAGGCGTGCACCACTGGGATTAAAAGCATGCACCACCCAGTTTCTACTGGGATTAAAGGTGTGTGTTATCGCCACCTGGTCCGTAAGACTGACTGACCAGTGGGGCTGTTTTACTCTCTGATCTTCAGGCAAGCTCTCTTTATTAAAATACAAATGAAATGGCATTATAAATTTATAAATTACTTTTGTTAGGATATCCATTTTCAGAATGTTGGTTCTTCTGATCCTTGAGCATGGGAAGTCTAGTGTCTTTTTAATTCTTTCTTGAGCATTTTAAAGTTTTTATTGTTGATATCTTTTACTCCAAGGAATCAATCAATTAATTAATTAGCTAATTAACTGATTAACTAATTAATTTTGAGACTGTTGTAACTGAAATAACAATTCCTTGATTTTTTTTTCAGTATGTTTTTTATTGGTATATGATGGGGAAGCCTTGTTAACCAACTATCTTTAAGAGGTGGGACCAAGTTAGGGTGTGTCTTTCCGGGACCTGGAGAAAAATGGGAGCATGGCCCAGGTTCTCTCTCTCTCTCTCTCTCTCTCTCTCTCTCTCTCTCTCTTTCTCTCTCTCTCTCTCTGTGGTTTCCTCGCCGCACAGCTGAGCTTGGATTTCTCATTCTGATTTCCTGAGTTTTCCCTTTATAATAAATAAAATTATAATTGTTTATCTTTTAGCTAAGCTGGTTATTTCCTGAATTGAGTTAGCTTCTACAGTTGATGCTTGATTCCTGGGCTTGGGAATTCAGCAGCTCTATTCAGCCATTGTCAGCCTCCACATCATTCATTTAGGTATAGAATTCCTGCACAGTGGCCCTGAGTAGCCTCTAGACATGGTAGCTTAGGAAATACACTCATCCTTTGTTAGGGAAATGGTCAAAATGTGAGCTTCAAGCAACAAGACTAGATTAAGCTAATCCCAACAGTCCTAGAAAATGGACTGCAGTTGCTTTGGAGGTATTTTTGGAGAGAAAAAGCAAAAATTTTAGAGTAACAGGGAAAAGCAAAAGGACCAAATTGAGTTAAACAGTGGCCTTTAACAGAAGAAAAGCTGCAGGCTTTAGAGCAGCTGGTACAAGAGCAAATAGATGCTCACTGTATTGAAGAATACACCAGCCCTAGGAATTCTCCTGTTAAAAAGAAATCTGGAAAATGGAGAATGGTGACAGATCTTAGAGCTATCAACAAGGTTATTCAACCTATGGGCCCTCTACAATCTGGAATTCCTCTGCCTTCTCTGTTACCAAAAGGATGGCCTCTCATAGTTATTGATTTATAGGATTATTTCTTCACTATACCTTTACAAAAAAAGATAGAGAAAAAGTTGCCTTCACAGTGCCTACTTATAATTCTCAGCCTACTAGGAGACAACAATGGACCATCCTCCCACAGGGAATGCTCAATTGCCTCACCCTGTGCCAATACTTTGTCAGTCAGCCATTGTAAATAATTCATAAGCAATTTCCTAAGTCTATAATCTACATTACATGGATAACATTTTGTTATCTGATTCAAATGTAGATATTTTAGAAAAAAATGTTTGAAGAAGTTAAGAAAGTTTTGCCTAAATGGGGATTACAAATTGCTTCTGAAAAGATTCAAAGAAGAGATTCTCTTAATTACCTAGGTTACAGAATAGGTTTACAGAAAATTAGAACACAAAAGGCACACATAAGGAGAGACCAGTTGTGGTCTTAATGATTTTCAAAGATTGTTAGGAGACATTTCCAGTCTACAACTGGCTGTTGGGATCTAATAATTCTTTTAAACAAAACCTTAGATGGCGATAAAGACTTGATTAATACCAGGGAATTAACAGCTGAAGCAGAAAAGGAATTGACAATTGTTGAAGAGAAATTACAGGAGGCACATGTGGATAGGGTGAATCCAAATCTTAGTTGTATTTTAGTCATATTGCCTAAAATTAATTAATTAATTAAATTCCCACAGGAGTTTTAATGCAGAGGGATGATATTGTCTTAGAATGGATCTTTTTTTTTTACCATATAAACCTAGTAAAAAATTAAAAACTTATGTGGAAAATGTTTCTGAATTAATTATAAAGAATAAATTGAGACTTTGTCAATTAGCAGGTATAGACCCAACAAAGATTATAGTGCCTTTTCCTACTGATGAAATAAAAAAGTTATGGGAAGACAATGAACCATGGTAAAGAGCTTGTGCTAATTTTCTGGGAGAAATTAATAGCAATTATCCCCAAAGTGATAGACTTAACCTTATAAAGAGAACTTCTTGGATTCTTCCCTGAATTGTATATGATGAACTAATAACTGGAGTCCATACATTTTATACTGATGTAAATAAATCAGGGAAGACAGATTACAAATCAAAAGAATTAAGTAAGATGGAACAAAGCCCTTATAATTCTGTCTAGAAGGCAGAATTATATGCTATTATTATGGTACTAAGGGATTTTAAAGAAACTTTCAACATAGTTACTGATTCACAATATGTAGAAAGAGTTGTCATGCGTATTGAAACCACTGATTTTATACCAGATAATACAGAGTTGACTTTAATTATTCATTCAGATGCAAGGAATAATCAGGAATAGGCTTTGTACTATATACATAACATACATCTGATCCCATCTGGGTCTGCCGGGTCTTCTAGCACAAGGTAATGTAGAAATTAAGCAGTTATTGATTGGAAGTATGTTGCAGGCCTCAGAATTTCATAAAAAAATATCATGTCAATAGCAAAGGTTTAAAGAAAGAATTTCCTATTACATGGCAACAAGCTAAGGAGGTTATAAAGAGATATCCTACTTGCTCTTTCTATAACCAAACACTGTTGTCTGCAGGGAGTAATCCAAAGGGTACTCAAAGGAATGAGATCTGGCAGATGGAGGTGTTCCACTTTACAGAATTTGGAAAATTAAAATATGTGCACCACACCATAGACACTTATTCAGGTTTTCAATGGGCAACTGCCTTGAGCTCAGAAAAGGCTGATTCAGTAATCACGCATTTATTAGAAGTTATGACCATCATGGGTATTCCTGCACAAATAAAGACAGACAATGGTCCAGCATATGTCTCTAAGAAAATGAAGCGGTTTTCTGCTTATTGTTATGTAAAGCATATTACAGGTATACCAAATAATCCTACAGGTCAGACAGTTATAGAAATGTCAAATAGAACTATAAAGGATATGCTGAACAAGCAGAAAGGGATGGAAAATACCCCCAGAAATAGATCGAATAATGCTTTATTAATCTTGAACTTTTTAACGCTAATGAGAAAGGAACAACAGCAGCAGAAAGACATTGGATAATGAAAAAAACTTCAGAATTAAATCAACCAGTGTATTTCAAGGATGTGTTGACCTCACAATGGAAACCAGGAGATGTGCTACATTGGGGAAAGGGGTTTGTTTTTGTTTCCACAGGAGAAAAAAAAATCTATGGATACCATCAAAATTAATAAAGATTTGCTTTGAAAAAGAGAAACCTCTTGAGAAAGAGAAAATATAGCTCATTCACAATGGTGACAATCATAAGTGGTAAGGAAACCACATAGGGTTGGGGCAGGGTTCTGTTCTTGTCTTTACAGGAAAATTCACATCTTCAAAATTCAAGAGACCCTGGATGTGTGGATGCTGACAAAAGGAAAAATAACTATCCAATAAAGATCATCAAGAAAAAGGAATATGACTTATGAGGACAGGTGATCAAAACATATACATTCATATGTTTTATATATGACTATATGGAGCTGGCTTTGAAGTTGGACAATGGCTCTGTACTTCTCTAAATCCAGGTGTGTTAAAAGGAACATTTAGAGTTTCTGTCTCATGTCAGGAGCCATCTGGTTCGGGACAGAAGGAAAACTTTAGGAAAAATTTTACTTTCTCCATGTCTATTTTGTATATATAATATTTTTTCATTGAATGTATGTCTATATGAATAATGTTTAAGTTTTTCATGATGAATAATAAAATTTCCTACAGATCCTTTTCCTGCAGTAATCTTTGAAGTGTCCAGGAAGAAGATGGGGCCCCACAGCAACAACTCCACATGGTTTAGCTGACATCATGATGCTGATAGTGCTGCTATAAGACCAGTTTTTGGGTACCAGCTGCTGAAATGGTGCACCTTCTCATGACATTCTGGCCAAAACTCCAAATAAGAACTTTGGAAAAAAGCCTTTTGACTGCTCGAAAATCGTTTGCAACTATACTAGATAGTAATCTTGAAACTTAACCACCACTTTACTTTTGCAGGATCCCATAAAAAGAACATTGCCCCCATGGCAGCAGGAAGCAATGTTCTTAGGGACTTATTTTTCTCTTGAAATTCCTTTTAAAAGTTAATTAACTAATTAATTAAAAGTTTAATTACAATTTTAATGAGAATTTCATATCTTAGTATTGTACTTATATCATGTCCACCACTCTCTCCCCCTTGAAATCCCTCTCATGCTCCCTCATTTCTTTTTAAACATGACCTTTTTTAACTATTAGGGTGTGTGTGTATATAAATATAGCTTTCTGAGTTTGTTTTGTGTTGTTCATATGTATATGTGTTTAGTGATGACCACTTGGAATTGGATAACCTCTCAGGGGGCTCATCCCTGACACAAACTGATCCTCCCCTTTTCAGAAATTATTGATTATAGATCTTCATCTAGGCATGGGGTTTTGTGAGATTTCCCCCATCCACATTGTCTTGTCAACTGGTGTCATTTTACAAGTCTTGTTTAGGTGATCATATTGTTGAGCTTTCTTGGGTTCAGCTACCATGTTGTACATAGAGTATACGACACTCTTGTTTAGGTCAATTGACATGAGAAGATCCAGCCTAAAGCAGACAGCACCATTGCCTGGGTTTGGGTCCTGTGCTTCACAAAAAAGAAGAAAGTGAGCTGAGTGTGATCAAGCATTCATTTTCTGCTCTTGACTGTGGATATGACTGGCCTCTTCAGGTTCCTGCTGTCCTGATTTCTCCCTAGTAATGGACTTTGACTTGGAACTGTGAGCTAAGACAATTCCCCTGTCTCCACAACAGGGAAGGAAATGAAGATGAGGGAAATTGGGTGGGCATGGATAAGTTATTATATTAACTTTGAAATGAAAAAAGATTGAGGTGGGTGGAGTTGCCAAGAAGAGAAAGCTGGTAAACTGTTAGGGTGCTCAGATTTTAGAGATTGTTAATGCTTTGGAAGGCTATAATTAAGAAGTAAAAGGCGTGTGTGTGTGTGTGTGTGTGTGTGTGTGTGTGTGGTTAGTAAAAAAGATGAAGAAGTGTAGGAATAAGAAAGGAAGTATAAAAACATGGGTGCACGGTATAGTAAAGATGCCTCATTTAGACTGGGTGAAGAAACACAGAAATCTTAAACCTTGAGTAACCTGGACACAAAAACAAAACCATTATGAGATACATATGCCAGAGTGGAGATTAAATAACAGAAAATAAGAAAGAAGAAGAACACATAAGGAGTGAATTGCTGTCACAGCTGTGCTCAGTTGAAAGGTGAAGTTCTCAGATACCTCTGACTCTCTAGCAGGCTCCATGTGGTACTGGTGATGCAGGAAGGATAATGGGAGATATTTGTCTCCATCACCTTCTTGTCTTGTGTGGCTCTGGTGTGTGGGGAATAGGAGGCTGAGTCTTTTTCTGGTAGTTTCTTCAGGCCTTTGCACTCCAGTGGGCTCTTTGGTGCTGTGGTCTGGGTCTGGCATATACAGTAAAGATAGATTCAGACAAAAAAGCCTCTAAACAGTTTACAGTTTAAAAATATATATATAGGTTTGGAAGAGAAAAGAAAAGGATAAAGTCCTTAAAATAAAAAAAAGAAAGAAAGAGAATAGTTGGGTGAGGTGGTACACACCTTTAATCCCAGCACTTGGGAGGCAGAGGGAGGCAGATGTCTGTGAGTTCAAGGACAGCCTGCTCTACAGAGTGAGTTCCAGGACAGTCAACAAATATACACAGAGAAATCCTGTCTCAAAAAGCCAAAAAAATAAAAATAAAAGAAATAGCGTTTAAAATAAAGCCATGTAAAGATGAAAAATACACAGAGAGTCTGGATACTGTATGCTATTGTGTTGTCTTTAAATTGTTTGATGGCTGAGGAAGAAGCAAAAGCTGCTGAAAGACATTTGATTATAAATGCTGCTGGATTAATCCAACATATATATTTTGAAAATGCCTTGACTTCAAAATTTAAGTCAAAAGGTATGTTACTTTGGAGAAGAGGTTTTGTTTTTGTTTCCACAGGAAATGAAAGGCTATGGATTCATTCTGGGCTAAGAACATCAGGTTTGATCAAGGAAGACCTCCTGAAAAATCTCCAATAGGAGCAGGAAGTAGAGGTGGAGCAATGAGAAGAGGAGAATTCTGGGAAGAGGAAAGAGGCAGTCTACAGTTGTCACTCAGATGCAGAGGAAGCCAGACAGAGAGCAAGCAAGATGTTACTGCTTCACTGAAAACGGTGCCAAGCCATGTGGCTAACACAGGCAAGAATTATGAGCTAACATAATATAGGCCAATCAGTTTATAATTAATGTAGACCTCTGTGTGTTTCTATGGGACTGAAGGACCGGGTGGAACAGGAACCTCTGTCAACACTTCTGTGCATGTAAAATTAATATAATAATATTTGTATGAATTTTTCTCCATTAATTTGACATTTTCTAGTTAAACTTATAGGCCCCAGTCAATTAAAAGAAGGAAGGGGGACCCCCCCGCACCATAAAGTGGGCAATTTTAAGTCTCAATTGAAACTGCAAATAATTGGGTCTGTTTTTTTTTTTTTTTTTTTTAAAAACGAAATCTGATGGAAGTGAATTTTAGTAGAAAAAGCACAGGGCAAAGGCTCAAGAAATATTGGTTCTTATTTATCCTCTGCTGCTAACTAGGTTAGTGAAGCCACAACCTCCTGGGACTCCACTTTCTTTGTTGCCAATTGAACTGGGCCAGGCAATCTCTATGTTCTTCACAGCCTCATTGCTCTGTGATGCTCAGGTTTGGGACTTAATGTGGGCTCAATGAGCGTCATGATCTAATTATTTTTTCCACCTTTTCTTTACCACTTTCTTAACTTGTATCTTTTTGGTGAGCCCCATCAATAGATGAAAATGGCATCTGCATAGATCAGTCTTAATTACCCATGATTTTCTAGAAGGATGGTTATTACTAAAAGTCTACACTTCCCATAGCATAGAGTTTATCAATATTTTTTTTTGTACATAAGTCTATGCCTAGAATCCATTGTAAAAACATAAGAGGGAGAGGGAGGTGGCACTCTTGTATCAAGGATAAGATTCTTTATGGAATCTTTCCCTTGTCTTTACTGGGTGACAATACTCAGAACAGGCCTAGGATCTTAATTTAAGTGACTGAGATTCTGTCAGCTTGGGCTGGCTGCAGAGGGACTGTGTACAGCAAGAAAGGACATTCTCCAAGAGGATCTGATGCTTTGCCAATTGTGTTATGCTACCTGATTGATGTGGACTGGAATATTTTTTTCATTATGTTCTTCACAAACATGAAACAAACTTTTTTTTAAAAAAAATCAAAAGTGAAATTCCACTAAGATGATTTGGCTAGAATATACCAAAGAGCATATATCTTAGAAATTTTGTGTCTGAGTCTTAAAATTCAATGATTTGCTTTCTAGAGGTGTGATGGTAGATTCGCTGACATCGGTAAAGATATGGAGCGAGTGGGAATTAGGAAGTGGGAATATCTAATTCCCTTGCTTTGTACCAGGTGGAAACTGTGTTGGAATGGCATCGTGGAGAACCATGGATATTAGAAACTAATAACCTAAATGAACCACACGAACTACAGAACTGTGTAGACCTCATATTTTGCTGTTTTTTTCAATCCTCTCTTACGATGCTTGGCTGCATCTTGTTCTTCCTATCAACCGTGGCCAGTTGGAACCTGAACAGGATTTAATTTTACTCTGAAAAAAAATAAAGAAATGCAAGAGTTCTTGCATGGTGGGTACATGAAACAATTGGTACTAGTTACACATGGGCTCATTGATAATTCCGGCAGATTCTGTGTTGAGAGATGACTAATGCATGTGGTCGAAAGCTGTGTTTCACTCTGTTTTACTAGGCAGCTTAACTGTCTTACAGGCTAAGCAAATAATGTCACCTTTGCTTTGCGGCTTAGCTCAGAGTGTGTTGCAGTCAAGATAAATGTGTAATGCTTCTATCAGTTTACTCCCTAACTCCCAGCCCCTTAAGTATGTGCTGTGGACTCCAGGCTTATCTAACATCAGTTCAAGAGAAACAGGGTCAGTAAAATAAATTGGCTGATACTACATGAAAACAAAGATTTCACAGTGCTTGCTAAATCAGGTAAAAAAGTATCTTTTAATGTGATTTGTATTTCTATGACCATTTTAGCTTGCCTAATTAGGCACTGGCTATGCATAAAAATATTATGTGCAAAGACTATTAGAAAAATGTGTGACCTAGGTGTTAAATACGAGAATAAAGTCCCTGAGATGCAAAACCCTTTAAGCAGATAGAATTGTTGGAAAAGGAAAGATGTTAGACCAGAGGAAGGGAGGCAAGAGGTCAGTGCTCATTAGAAGAAACAGAAAGTGGGAGCTCAGAGGATTTAGGTGCCATGATCTCATATAGAGAACAAAATTTAAAGAGTGAGTGTGTGTGTGTGTGTATGTGTGAGTGTGAGTGTGTGTGTTTGAGAGAGAGAGTAGAATAGTTTGTGTTCTTCTAACCACGATGGTGACTGGATGCCTGTGGCACTTGGGGCACAGCACACATCTGAATGTCCTGCAGTACTGCTCACCAGCAAGTGTCCCTCTTACTTCCGGCAGTAGATTTATGACGGAGAGAGCGATGCTACATTAAAGGAGTAGTGGAGAAGTTAGGAGAAGTGCTGAATGTAGTTTATCTGACTCATCTTGGAGGAAGGTTGGAAGAAAGCAGTTAGGAAAGAAAGAGTTATGAGCTGTAGAGGGGGAAGTTTGGTTTTGGGGGATAGTAATACTTTTTATCTTCTTAATTTGTCATCTTTTAACTGACATATCAAAGCATAAAAATTGTACTTCCCCACTTCCCTTCTCCCCTTTCCTTTGGCCCTCCCCCCATTCCCAATTTTCTTGGGAGATCTTGTCTACTTGCCCTTCCCAGGGGGTTCCAAATATGTCTCTCTTAGAATTCTCCTTGTTACCTAGTTTCTTTGGGATCATGGACTGGTTATCCTTTGCTTTATGTCTAATATCCACTTATAAGTGAGGACATACCATGTTTGTAATTTTGGGTCTGGGTCACCTCACTCAGGATATTTTTTTCTAGATCCATCTATTTGCCTGCAAATTTCAAGATGTCATTTTTTTCCCCTCTGAATAGTACTTCATTGTGCAAATGTACCACATTTTCTTTATCCATTCTTTGGTTGAGGGGCATCTAGGTTGTTTCCAGATTTTGGTTATTATGAATAATGCTGCTATGAACAGAGCTGAGAAAATGTCCTTGTGGTATGAATGTGCATCCGTTTGGCATGTATCCTTGAGTGGTATTGCTGGGTCTTGAGGTGTACTGATTCACACTTTTTTGAGAAACCACCATATTGATTTCCCCAGTGGCTGTACTAGCTTATACAGCAATAGAGGAGTATTCCTTTTACTCTGCATCCTCTCTAGAAGCCATAATGGGGAAACCCACAGAAACAGCTTAACTGAGTTAGTGGGAGCTCACTGACTCTGGACTGACAGCAGGGGAACCTGCAGAGGACCAAACTAGGCCTTATGATTGTGGGTGACAGTTATGTGGCTTGGGCAGTCTGTGAGGACACTAGCAGTGGGACCAGGATTTATTCCTAGTGCTTAAACTGGCTTTTTGGAGTCCATTCTCTTTGGAGAAATACCTTGTTTAGCCTAGATATGGGAGGAGGGCCTTAATCCTGCCTCAGAGTGATGTACCAGACTTTGTTGACTCTCCATATTTCTGAGGAGTGGATGAGGGATGGGGTGGGTGGAGAGTGGTGGGGGGGGGAGGGTAGGGAGAGGGAACAGGGATTGGTATGTAAAATGAGAAAAGATTGTTTTAAAAAAATAAATAAAAAATTGTGCTTCCCTGTGGCATTGAGCACATATTTAAGTATTTGTTATTTGTTTATGCTAAAACCATTCAAGGTCCTTTGTTCTAGCTTTTTGATGTGCTGAACCTGTGGTCATCTACAGTGACCTTGCTGTATACTAACATGTCAGAATCTCGGTCCTATCTAATCAGGACCTATAGATCTGTAGATCACCTACTTCTCCCCATGACTCTCTTCTCTTCAGCGGTGGGAACGACTATTCTACTCCCAGTGTTTTCATATTTTCCATAGGAGTGCGACAATGTGGTGCCTGTCCTTTGCTTGGTATGCACAGGGCAGCAACTGAACACTAGGAACTGCCTCTTCCTCTGACTCTTGTCATGTCAACACAGGGAGCAAAGGATGTGATGGCATATCTCCATAAACTCCTTTGCTTCAGCCCAGAAATTTTTATGGGGGAGAAGCTTTTGTTGGGTGTCTAGAGTTGGATGATATTCATAGCTGTCTAGACTTCTGTCTACATACCTCCTCCCCGTTGCCCTGGATACAGGGTGTTAGAAGACGCAATGAACATTTTGTGTTAGTTTTTAACATGTCAAGATGCCACCTTCACACATAACACAAGACCTAATTTTTGAATCCTAACAATACCATGAGTAGTATCAGGTGTATACCGTGCATGCAAAATCTTTTACTGGATGAATATATGACTGAATAGATAAATCCTTCATCTGAGAGAAAAATAAAGTCTTCATTTTATGTGCCTCTAGTGGGACAAATATCTATATCTATGTGTGGATGTAAAACTGACATTGTAAAAATGTATTCTTTAGATAAAATCATAAAGCTAACATCATTATCTCATAACAGCTGTTATCTCAGCAGAACATGAGACTAATTTTCTTTGCCTCTTGGAGGAAATTTTTAGAAAAGTTCTGTAGCTGATTTATTCACTGTTAGTTATAGTGTTTTGACTTTTTGAGCACTCAGAACAAATCTCTGATCAGTGTGATGTCAGTTTTGCTCAGCACGTTGGATCAGGCGTTTGAATAAAATTTCTTGACATTTCAGCAATTGGGGAAAATGGGATTGGATAGTTGTGTTTTTTCCACCTGGGCTTTGTGGTCTCCTTGCCTGTATACTAGGGATTTGCCAACTGACATTTGAAGTTGGAGATTCCTGGAATTGAGTGAGGGGCAGGAGAGGCTTCCCTTGATTGAACATTACTAACACACCGGGCTCATTGTATGAGCAGAGCTGCATCTCGGGTTCTTTGGAGATGTCCTCTGTCATCAGTGGAAACTCTTGCACTTCCTTTCGTGTGACTCCCTGACTGGTTACTTAGTTCCCGTCCTGTGTCTCTGACGGTTCACCTTCAGCCTCTACTCTGAGAGTTTGCTGTGTTAGAATTAGGTCATCTTTTGCTAAGACCTATTGACTGCATCCTTCCTCCTCTTTCATTCCTCTCCACATCCGATCCACATAAAATTTGGACACCAATTTTACTCACCATTGGTGGTAATTTAGTTACTGTCCCAACGTAGTATTTTTGCCACTAACTCACATGCAGATAAATTCAGCTTCAGCCACTTCTCAAATGTGAATCTCACCGAAGTCACTGTTCCCTAAACCCCAAGGCATGTGTGCACCCTCACTGACTGCCTTCCATGAAACCCTGTCTCTAAGCTTGATGTGAAGCCAAAGTCCCTATCATACCCATTTTCGGGCAAAGGACAATGAAAACCTTACAGTTGATGTACATAGATGTTCTCTGATTTGCCTTTGTCTACCTCTCACCATTAGTTTGAGGGCCACAGACACCTCTTTGCAATCCTGTCACATACGGAATTCATTCTGAGATATGAGAAGGGCTGGCTTTTCATCATCTTGGGGTCACAATTGAAAGTAAGTTAAGTATTAGTTCCAGATGTGTCCTCTCATGCTAGAGACATGAAAAGTCATTCGTAGTACTCGATTCTCTGAAGCTATCCAAAAATGGGCCATTGATAGATGACATGCACAAGCAAATGTTGACTGTTTCGCTCTCTAGAGTAGCAGATGGTGATTTTTAAAAGTGATTCTTCAGAGAGAGGTAGAGACAAAACCTTAGTTTTATCAGTACTATTTGCTGGAGTGGAAATGCCCTTCTTGTACACATGGGTGAAGTTTGGCTTTTACTTTCTCCTTATTCTGCTTCCCTCTCCCTTTTGAATGTATTTTGGTGATATGTATATTATTAGTAAAAGAGGTAATTTCTAATGTCTAACAAATTAGGAGATCAGATATATTTCTTCCATTTACACAATGAAGAAGTAATGATTTTTCAGAACAGATTCATTGGGTACTTGTTTTAAGTGACAGTGAATGGGTGATATGAGTCTGTAGCTCAGGACCCAGCGCTTAGAAGCCTTGCTCCAGTGTTTATGGCTAATTCTGACTTTCTATAACAATCTATTATGTGTAGATAGACCGGTTTCAGGTACAAGGAATGATTTTAATATTCTTAGAGAAAGAACACTAAACACATCTCATCTGAACAAACAAATGCATGATCTGGGTGAATTTGATTATAAAACTTGTACATCAAATAAATTGACTCCAGTAGATGCTTAATTGGATTAATTAATTTTAAAAAAATATGTCCTGAAGGCCCGAAGAATGACCTACTAAATAAAGGTGCCTGTCCCACAAACCTGGCAACCTGAATGCCACCTCTGGGACATATGTAAAGGTAGACGGTTAATACAAAGCTGCAGCACACGCTCTCTACATACATCATAGGCATGTGTGCGCATGTACACAAAATTTAAAAAGGTATTTGAGGAATATCTGTTCTGAGGTAGGCATTAGAGAGGGGTCTGTGAGCGCAACAATGACAAGGACACAGTCTCTCCAATGTTCAGACACCTGTGCATTGTTACATCTTCAGTTCTAGTCCAGAGGCTTCTCATCTCCAGCTAGGAAATCTTCAGGGATGTGTTTGAAAGGAGTATAGAGTTAATATGCACACTTCCTCTAAGTGAGAAAGTTGAAACAGGAGGACAGAAACTGAGATTTGGTTTTATCTGTAACCAGTGTTGTCTCTCGGGGTCACCTTGCACACACCTGTATCCAATGTTGACTCTCAGGGCCACCTTGCACACGCCTGTATCCAGTGTTAGCTCTCAGAATCACCTCGCACACGCCTGTATCCAGTGTTAGTTCTCAGGGTCACCTGCACACGCCTATATCCAGTGTTGACATTCACAGTCACCTTACACACGTCTGTAACAGTGTTGACTCTCAGGGTCACCTTGCACACGCCTGTACCCAGTGTTAGTTCTCAGGGTCACCTGCACACACCTATATCCAGTGTTGACATTCACAGTCACCTTACACACGTCTGTAACAGTGTTAGCTCTCAGGGTCACCTTGCATATGCTTATGTTCTCAAAGCCCCTTTTTCCCTTGGCAGCACAGTACCGTGGAGACCGTAATTGTCTGCATGGTGTTTGGAAATCTTCAGAAGCAGACTGCAATAACTGTAAAATAATATTCAAAAAGACAAAAGACTTTGAGACTCAGTGTTGGCTTCTCCCTTCCTAAGGCAAATACCTGTTGTTTTTCTCAGTGAGCATAAGGAGACAATGGAACTTGTCAAATATTTATGATCCAATTTTTTTTTTTTGCTTTGTGGTTTGGATCTTGTGGGCGGAATTTTGATTATTCATAATTGCTCACTTTCAGCAGGTGACCTGATTATTTCTTCTATTTTACAATTGCTTGACAAGTACTATTTTTAAAAAAAACAACACAAAATTTAGAGTCAGAGAAATACTATTCTCGTGAATTTGAAGTTCTAGCATGGTGTGTGTCACCCACAGCATCTGTTCCATGCATTCATATTCCCATAAGACCTTGTACCCTTTTCTATGTTTATGAACTGTTGCTATGCATGCATCAGAAATATAGGGGCCTGAGCCATGTCAGAAGCTCAACACAGTTTGTAATTTTGCATGGTTGTATCTTCCTTGGGAAATGGCTGTCATCTCCTCTCTTGAACTAAACTGCACAGTTTTGTTCTCCACCTCCATCTGCCAGCTGCTCACCCTTGGAAGATCATATTAAACCTGCGGAGTTGTTCTTAATGAAGTCCCTTTGGTTATTATCCAGCCCCTTCTTTCTCTTTAAAGAACACAACACTTGCTTTTGTAATGAACGGAACTTAGATCTCTTGGAAAACAAGGATTTTTACCATCCACACAACTGTGCCTTAGATGCCATTCTCGCCGATGCTGCAGGTCCTGTGTTCCAGCAGTGTCAGTGTGTGTGTGCGCTGCGGGGAGAGACAGTGATGTCAGAACCACAAAGGAAACGGTTCGAAAGAGTTTCTGTGACCCGATGTCTCGCTCTCTGTTTCCTGTGATATAATTACAGAATTATTGCAGCATTGTCAGGAGTGTGGTGGTCACTTAGGAGGAGTTGAGCATGTTCCATGAGACCAGCAATGATGAAATCCCATAACACACACAGGTAGGCAAGATGTATGTGTGTGTGAATGTGTGTGCGTGCACACATGTGCACATTTAAGCAATTACTAAAATCTCTCTCTTATGGGTTGACTTCCGAATATTCTCGTAATTTTATGGGTAATACTCTTAATTATGCCCGTGTAACACTGATCTTGGTGCCCAAACAACTTGCCCTGGTTGAAAATGGCATGGTAAACTGGTGGTAGGTGTTATTTTGAATAAAATACTTTGCCAAAGATCACAGCACTCTGATGAACTCAGAGTGCATTCCACAGTATCAATGACTCTGCAGCTAGAAATATCAATAAGCCACAGGCCACAGAATGCAGATAAAGAGGTGCCAGTCACCTAGGGTTAAGTCCGAGTGATCTCAAAGAAAATAATGAAAACGGTGTAAAACGCAGACCTTCTCAGAGAAGAGTTTTTTTTTTCTCACTTCTGGCAGAGATGTGAGTTCAGAGAAGTATTTTTTTTTTTTTTATTGAGAAAAAAAAAAACGTTTCCCCCGCCTCCCCGCCTCCCATTTCCCTCCCCCTCCTTCCACCCTTCTCCCCCTCCCCCCACTCCTCTCCCCCTCCCTCTCCAGTCCAAGGAGCAGTCAGGGTTCCCTGCCCTGTGGAAAGTCCAAGGTGCTCCCCCCTTCGTCCATGTCTAGGAAGGTGAACATCCAAACTGGCTAGGCTCCCACAAAGCCAGAACTTGAAGTAGGATCAAAACCCAGGGCCATTGTCCTTGGCTTCTCATCAGCCCCCATTGTTCGCCATGATCAGAGAGTCCGGTTTTATCCCATGCTTCTTCCGTCTCATTCCATCTGGCTTTGGTGAGCTCCCAATTGATCAGCCACACTGTCTCAGTGGTTGGGTGCACCCCTCGTGGTCCTGACTTCCTCGCTCATGCTCTCCCTCCTTCCACTCCTCGATGGGAACTTGGGAGCTCAGTCCGGTGCTCCAGTGTGGGTCTCTGTGACTATCTCCATCCATCCCCAGATGAAGGTTCTATGGTGATATGCAAGATATTCGTCAGCATTGCTATAGGATAGGGTCATTTCGGGTTCCCTATCCTCAGCTGCCCAAGGAACTAACTGGGGACCTCGCCTTGGGTTCCTGGGACCCACTCTAGGTTCAAGACTCTTGCCAACCCTAAGGTGGCTCCCTTAACTAAGAATTGTGCTTCCGTACTCCCCTATCCAACCTTCCTTTATCCCAATCAACCTGTTTCCCTCATCCTCCCCTTCTCCCTTTTCTCTCCCCATCCCCCGCTAATCCCATCCCACCCCACCCCCAAGATCCCAAATCTCCTACCCGGCAATTTTGTCTACTTCCCATAGCCAAGAGGATAATTATATGTTTTTCCTTGAGTTCGCCTTCTTATTTAGCTTCTTTAGGTTCACCAAATATATACTCCGTGACCATTATTTATGGCTAGAAACCAATTATGAGTGAGTACATCCCATGTTCATCTTTTTGGGCCTGGGTTACCTCACTCAGGATAGTGTTTTCTATTTCCATCCATTTGCATGCAAAATTCGAGAAGTCATTGTTTTTTACCGCAGCGTAGTACTCTAATGTGTATATATTCCACACTTTCTTCATCCATTCTTCCATTGAAGGGCATCTAGGTTGTTTCCAGGTTCTGGCTATTACAAATAATACTGCTATGAACATAGTTGAACAAATGCTTTTGTCATGTGATAGGGCATCTCTTGGGTATATTCCCAAGAGTGGTATTGCTGGGTCCAGGGGTAGGTTGATCCCGAATTTCCTGAGAAACCGAAACACTGATTTCCAAAGTGGTTGCACAAGATTACATTCCCACCAGCAATGGATGAGGGTACCCCTTCCTCCACAGCCTCTCCAGCAAAGGCTATCATTGGTGTTTTTGATTTTAGCCATTCTGACAGGTGTAAGATGATATCTCAAAGTTGTTTTGATTTGCATCTCCCTAATCGCTAAGGAGGTTGAGCATGACCTTAAGTGTCTTTTGGCCATTTGAACTTCTTCTGTTGAGAATTCTCTGTTCAGTTCAGTGCCCCATTTTTTAATTGGGTTAATTAGCATTTTGAAGTCTAGTTTCTTGAGTTCTCTATAAATTTTGGAGATCAGACCTTTGTCTGTTGCAGTGTTGGTGAAGATCTTCTCCCAGTCAGTAGGTTGCCTTTTTGTCTTAGTGACAGTGTCCTTTGCTTTACAGAAGCTTCTCAGTTTTAGTAGGTCCCATTTATTCAATGCTGCCCTTAATGTCTGTGCTGCTAGGGTTATACATAGAAAGCGATCTCCTGTGCCCATTTGTTGTAGGGTGCTTCCCACTTTCTCTTCTATCAGGTTCAGTGTGTTCGGACTAATATTGAGGTCTTTGATCCATTTGGACTTGAGTTTTGTGCAAGGTGATAGATATGGGTCTATTTTCATTCTTCTACAGGTTGATATCCAGTTGTGCCAGCACCATTTGTTGAAGATGCTTTCTTTCCTCCATTGTATGCTTTTAGCTCCTTTATCGAAAATGAGGTGATCATAGGTTTGTGGGTTAAAATTTGGGTCTTCTATGCGATTCCATTGATCAACTTCTCTGTTTTTATGCCAGTACCACACTGTTTTCATTACTGTAGCTCTGTAATAGAGTTTGAAGTCAGGGATGGTAATGCCTCCAGAAGATCCTTTATTGTATAGGATTGTTTTGGCTATCCTGGGTTTTTTGTTTTTCCATATAAAGTTGATTATTGTCCTTTCAAGATCTGTGAAGAATTTTGCTGGGATCTTGATGGGGATTGCATTGAATCTATAAATTGCCTTTGGTAGAATTGCCATTTTTACTATGTTGATCCTCCCAATCCAAGAGCAAGGGACGTCCTTCCATTTTCTAGTATCCTCTTCAATTTCTTTCTTCAATGCCTTAAAGTTCTTGTCATATAGATCTTTCACTTCCTTGGTTAGAGTTACCCCAAGATATTTTATGCTGTTTGTGGCTATCGTGAAAGGTGAAGCTTCTCTGATTTCCCTCTCTGCTTCCATATCCTTTGTGTATAAGAGGGCGACTGATTTTTTGGAGTTGATCTTGTATCCTGCCACATTACTAAAGGTGTTTATCAGTTGTAGGAGTTCTTTGGTGGAGTTTTGGGGGTCGCTTATGTACACTATCATATCATCTGCAAATAACGAAAGTTTAACTTCTTCTTTTCCAATTCGAATCCCCTTGATCCCCTGATGTTGTCTTATTGCTATTGCTAGAACTTCAAGCACTATATTGAAGAGATATGGCGAGAGTGGACAGCCTTGTCGTGTTCCTGAGTTAAGTGGGATGGCTTTGAGTTTCTCTCCGTTTAATTTGATGTTAGCTGTCGGCTTGCTGTATATAGCTTTTATTATATTTAGGTATGACCCTTGTATCCCTAATCTCTCCAAGAAAATCAACAAGATTGATAAACCCCTATCCAGACTAATTAAACGGCAGAGAGAGAATATGCAAATTAATAAGATCAGAAATGAAAAGGGGGACATAACCACAGACACAGAGGAAATTCAGAGAATCATTAGATCCTACTACAAAAGCCTGTATGCCACAAAACTGGAAAATGTAAAAGAAATGGACACTTTTTTAGATAAATACCATTTACCAAAGTTAAACCAAGACCAGGTGAACAATCTAAATAGACCTGTTAGTCGCGAAGAATTAGAAGCTGTTATCAAAAACCTCCCTACCAAAAAGAGCCCAGGACCAGATGGCTTCAATGCGGAATTCTACCAGAACTTCCAGGAAGACCTAATACCTATACTCCTTAATGTATTTCACAATATAGAAACAGAAGAGTCATTACCAAATTCCTTCTATGAAGCTACAGTTACTCTGATACCAAAACCACACAAAGACTCTACCAGGAAAGAGAATTACAGGCCAATCTCACTCATGAACATTGACGCAAAAATCCTCAACAAAATACTGGCAAACCGAATCCAAGAACACATTAGAAAAATTATCCATTATGATCAAGTAGGCTTTATCCCAGAGATGCAGGGCTGGTTCAACATACGAAAATCTATCAATGCAATTCATCATATAAATAAACTGAAAGAAAAAAACCATATGATCATTTCATTAGATGCTGAAAAAGCATTTGACAAAATTCAACATCCCTTTATGACAGAGAAGTATTTTTAACAATGCAGTAAAGATAACGTGACACTCCACAGCAACAGCGACCTAGAGACTCTAGGGCTGATGGAAGGAAGATGTGCTAGGTGTGTGTGTGTGTGTTTCTTGCCAGGTGCATGTTAGGCCACAACCTCTGCTGGCCTGGAGTCATTTGCAGGGTCTCTGGCTACCCGGTCATGTGCGGTTGGGGTTGCCACAGTGTTGGGTCATTTCTGGTGTTTTGAAGGGCCTCTCTCTCAGGGCTCTTTTCTCTTTCTCTTGTTTTTCAACCCAACATGTCTTCTCTTGAAGTCGTGCACAGTGGAGGTGTGAAGGGATCCACCACTCTAATACTTTAGGGTTCCTCCACTCTCCTTCCTTAGGCTGTGTTATTGTAGTGTGTGATAGTTAGCCAGCAGTTTCCTGTATATCATTCTGCTGCAGGCAATCATAGCAGAAGATGACCCTCTGGTGTCAGCAATATTGGAACTGTATCCTTTTAAGGAAGGATGCAGAATATACAGACAGAACAGAGTAAACAAAGATCCAGAAAGATAGCAAAGGGCCTGGCCTTCATAACAGAGACGTACTGTGGTACATTTTGTGGGATTAGAATGTGAAGTGATTTTGAAGTAGGAAGAGCTAGGACTGTAGCCCAAAGTAGGAATCAGTAACCATGCCAACCTCCTTGTCCACTGTGACGGACAGTCTAGTAAATACTGTTTGCTCATGGCCCTTGCTCAGAAAAACGGATCCTGATGGTTCTCTCAGTAGAAAGTGGCTTTATCATCTCATCTCCCCAGGTCATATTAACAGGTATGCTCCAGTCTCTGGCATCTATCTCTACACATTGATGCCTTTGCTAATCATATCTCTGGGTTAAAATACTCTCTTGATGAGCTCCCATTCTATGCATTTAAACCCTTTATCTGTGTCTACCATCAGCTGCTGGAGGGCATCTTCTCTTGCACGGCCCACAGGCAGCTTAAATTCAAAGTTTTCCAACTAGAAATTGCCTCTTCTGGCTGGCTTTCTTTCCTTGGCTTCTTTATTTTTATTTACTCATTTTTTTTGCAGTTCGCATGTAAAATTGTCCACTTTATTTTTGTCTCTTGGTATATTTACATATCTGTGTATATGTTCACATGTGTACATGCTTACAAAGGCCAGAGATCAAGTCTGGAGTCTTTCTCAATTGCTTTTCATTTTTTCGTTCTCTCTCTGAGCTTGAAGTTCTCCCATTCAACTAGCCGGATGGGCCAGCGAGTGCCTGGGATCCTCCTGGCTTCATTTCCTTAGCCCTGGGTTCATGGACACCGGCTGCTGTGGCTGACTTTCTACGCAGCTTCTGGAGGCTTGAATTTGGGCCCCCAGGCTTACTCACCAAGCAGTTCATCAGCTGAGCCATCTCCTCAGCCCCATCTTTAAAAGTTGAAAAACCAAAGCAGCAAAGCAGAAAGGTGCTCAACAGCCAAAGAGATTGCCATTTAACATGTAAGAATTCAAATTCAACTGGCTCCTTCTAAAGGAAACTAAAGCATGAGGACTCTGCCTGACTTTTGCTTTTGTTTTTTCCTTTTATTAAACATAGATTTTTTTTAAAGTATAATATATCCTGATGGCTGTTTCCCCTCCCTCTACACTTGCACACAGTGAGGATTCTCCTATCTACAAAACACTCCCCTGCCATCCTTACAAGGGGTTTATATTGTCTGGCCCTTTCTAGGCAGTTATAAAAACTTGGGATATGTGCTTTCCTAACTACCAGGTGCAGACAAACAGCCAAAGCAACCTCAGATCATTCCAGAAAGTTCACTGCAAAGGTAAATTCTTCAGGTTATCTTTTCCCCAGTAGGATCAGGGCCTCGGGCCTGGCTGTGATCCATTTCTGCAAGGTACTTTGACTTTTCTCTTTCATATGGGGCCTTAAAGGGTTATTTTAGAAATATTTCAGCCTAGAAGCTAGAGGAAGCATTGCAGGCTGTCAAGAGTTAGCCCCCAAGAAAGCTCAAGGCATTATTCTCTGAAATGTTTGTTCTGTTGAAGCCCTGTGTGCAGAACATCTTTATTGTTTTCAACTGGACCTGAGGTAGCCACTGCTTTTTGACAGAGGTAATCCTTCGAGACATCCAGGTTGGAAAAGCAGAACTGTCCATTACTGGCAACTATGAGACAGCATGATGATGCTTTTCCACACAGGAGGTGGTACAGTGAAGAGTGACAGAGGTAATGTGCCTAGTGATGCCAGCCACACAGGAAGTCCTAGAGGCATGGCTACTCCCATCACCACTTTTAACTTGTTTTACTTCCTCCCATCCTCGTTAAGAGCTATGATAAAGCCCAGGGAGAGGGGCACATGGCAGCTACAGTTTCTGCTCCCAGGGAAGACTAGTTGAATATGCAGTGTTTATGTTCATGGTATGCGCAGTGTGGGTAGCATCCAGCCACAAAATTCTTGTATTAATTTTTTCTAGCATGAAAGCATAGCCTTGGTTCACATGGAGATAGGATTGGCCAGCAGTACTGGCAGTGAAGGGTAGGATTATTTTCTGGTGGATAGATCTGATTTGCTGCTCTAAATACTGCGTTAGTAGTCACTAAGGCACGATGTGACTGGGTTTTTAAAATAAATGTTGTTTTAGATTTATTTTTATGTGTATGAGTGTTTTACCTGCTTGTGTGTGTGTACCACATGCATGCATGGTACCTGCAGAGACCAGAAGAAGGCATCAGATTTCCTGGGACTGAAGTGATAGACAGTTGCAAGCCACCATGTGGGTGCTGGGAACTGAGTCTGGGAGTCACAAGGGGTCTGAACTGCAGAGCTCTCTCTCTCCAGACTTGTGACTGGTTTATTACTTACTTAAGTTGCCTACAGTCTTCACTTCTCTTACCAGTAGCATGGTAAGCCAATGATTTCATCCCTACTGAGGGTGGCCTGGTAGGGCTATACTCAGCTACCCTGACCTTTGTTAACTGAAAGGTGTGATTTGACACAAATGAGACCGATCGGATGCTCCTGGCCTGGAATATGAATTGTAACCAGAGGGAAGAGAGACCAAGTGTGCTTGGAATCCATGCATCCCACTGACAGATAGGTCTTGCTTAAAGAGAACTTTAAGTTCCTAATTAGCCTCTGGAACAGGCCAATTCGACTTTGATCCCACTGATTTTGCTATCCCTTTTAATTCATGTACTTTTGTTGGTCCTTGGAAGCCAGTTTCTGCTGCCTGTAGTCAAGAAGTCTAACGGCTACAGAGCCCCTGCCCAGATGCTGTAGATCTGACACACGGGCTACACACTGAAGCCTATCTTGACCCAGCAAGAAGAGAAGGGTCATAACATAGACACACGCTTTTCTCAAAGACCCCCAACTCCAGAAATGAGAATAGCATGATTGTTTTTCATCTCTTAACCAAAGCTAATCTCATTTACAGCTTATACAATATTTTTTTAGTTTTAAATTTTTAAAAATGGTTTATTTTTGAGATGATAATTTTACCATTTCCCTCTTGCCTCTCCTTCCTCAAACCCTCCCATCTGCCCCACCCCCTTGTTCTCTTTGGAATTCATAGCCCCTTTTTCTTTAATTGCTTTGATTGTTGTTATTATGTGTGTTTCCCTAAATATATAAATACAACCTGCTCAGTTGGTATAATGTTACTTGTATGTATATGTTTACATGGCTGACCGTTTGGTATTGGATAACCAGCTGGTGTGCTCATCCCTGGGGAAGACAACTTCTCCTGTTCCTAGCATTTCTCAGTTGGCTGTAGATCTTTGTCTAGTGTGCTTGCCTCACGAGCTTACTCCTGACCCTGTTAGCAGGTTTATTGGTGTCATGCTTGTCTGTGTCAGGTTTACTCAGCTGTGCCAGTGAGATTTCATGAGTGTAGCTTCTGAACTTTTAGGAGACAATCTCTTAGCAAACTCCTGGATCCTTTGGCACTTGCAATCTTTCTATCCCCACTTCCTCAATGGTCCCCGTGTCTCAGGTACAGGAGCTGTGTTGTAGATGTTGGGAAAGGCCTCTATAACTCTGAAGTTTTATGGGTTGTGGTTTTCTGTAATGGTGACCTCATGGCCCTTGGACACCAACATGGCCCTGGTGACAGCCTAGATCCCAAACATCCACACAGCCTTTGATGATAACAGGAGCCATGGACATCAACTCATACCCTGGCTATGGCAGGCTTATGGAAAGGATAAATGTTGAGAATGTAGTTAGGGTTTGTGCTGGTTTAGTAAAGTGGTTGTAGGCTCTCCTCAAAGATCCATGACTTCACTAGCCCTGGGTAGTTGACTAGGTTTCCAGTACCAGGCACAATTTCCCTCTTGTTGAGAAAAATCTTAATTTCAGTTACAGAGTGTTGGTTACTGCCAAGGTATGTGTGCCACTATTGCACTCTTAGGGCTATTGTGCCATGCTGGTCATATTTTAAGATATTCCAATTAGTCATTGCCCTGTTCCATAGCAGTATAGTGATACATCCATACAATGAGCAGTCTATTAGTTGAATTGGGTTGTCGATGAGCAAGTCCTGATGCGGTTTAACTATTAACTGTGGAAACTCAAGTTAATCCTGAATCCTGGCCTCACTTTACTCCTAAGTGATATCAGAATCACCCATTGGGCAGAGTGTTATATACCTATAATTTCAGTAGTTATAGAGTATATAGTAGAGGCAGAGGCAAATTGTGAATGAGTTTGATCTGGGTCTGTCTCAAAAATATTAGCATCATTATTTGTGCCTTATCTACATATTAGAGTTAAAAGGTCAAAAGTGGTACGGTGTGAGGAAAAGGACTTCATATATGACAAAACAATGAGAAAGTATTAGAGAGGATGCTGTCTTTGGTCAAGCAGGGCCAAGTTCATTACTCTGCAGTTCTCATCCTAACTGATAGTTATACAGGCATTTATTTGACTTAAGCTTTTGAAGTTTGTGCCTGCTTCTAACTGTGTGGTTCTGTAAGGGGAAAATTTACACCTATTTTGAATCGGGAAGTTGAAGTCACTCAGCTTTACTTGACTACTGGGATTCACTCCTTACTTCAAGCTCCCATCAGCTCTGATGAGTCTGTTCCTTTAGGTCACATTTGCTGGTCTCTTCAGTGCATTGAAGATAAAGTTATGTAGTGGGGATATGGGAACTTTTTCTTTTTCTTTTTGATGGAGTCTTGCACTGTGTCTCACACCAGCCTGGAGCTCACTATGTATCCTAGGCTAACCTCAAACTCGAGTAATCCTGCCTCAACCTCCTGAGTGCTGAAATCACAGGTACATGCTTCCAAGACCAGCTCAAGGTTACATTAAAAAAAATGCTTGCTTCGTTTACACTTTCTCTAGTTCTGCAGTCCTGCCATGCTGGCTTTCTGTTCCTGAGATGCCCTGCTCCTATTCCAGAGCCATCTGCATAATTTCCTCATCTGTTACGGTTTGGATATTAACTGTGCACACAAAAGATTCCTGTAGCTGGTGGTGCTACTTTGGGAGTTTATGTTCTGGAGGAAGGATGGGCTGGAGTGTGTCTTGTTCCCAGCCTCTTCCTATCACACTCTCTGCCTCTTGTTGGCCATGAGGTGAATAGTTCTTATAGTCCTCATTCGTTAGGTTTCATACTTGAAGTCACTTCCTCAGAAAAGTCTCTCATGACTTCCTAGGCCTTGTCAGATTCCTGTTAGGCATGGTTGCATCACTCTCTGTTCATCTTCCTCATTAAAAAAAAATGTGTGCATTGCTACCTGGGTCATGGTGACATCCAGACCTGGCTGCTCATACTGAACAACACAGCTCTGTTTATATTTTATGGATCTAATGATTAGACACATTTCCCTCTAGCTGAATTTCAGTTTTATTTGGGGGTACATCTTTGGCCCTGCAGCTTCAGGCTCCAATGCTGGGGCAGTTGCCTAGCAGCAGTGAGAATAGATTTCTTAGAGTGTTTTCTTATGCTGGACCCAGCCTGCAATAATTTAACTACATACAGAATTGACTATGAACCACATAAGCTCAATTCAATTAAGTTAAACTAAATGTATTTTTAATTTGACTTCCTCTTTTAGCTGGATCTCAAAATAACTGCAGCTACTACATCATCACCCTACTGCAGTCAGTGGATTAAGTCTGTGTGTTTACATTCTAGCATCCACACGGCAAACCTACTGAAGTGGAAGCAATAAGGATCCTAATCGACCGGTTGCCGGCAAACTGTTTAAAGAGGGCATATTTTACAAAGCCCATGCTCCTTTGACGTTGCTGGCACGCCAGTGGTCTTGTAAAGGCTGATGCCAGGGAAGGCTCTGAATATTTTGATTCTTAGTCTACAGGAGTCTGCGGCTCAACACTCCCCCGAGTCTCTCTAGTCCAAGCTCCTCTTCATTTTTTTTTTATGTTCTCAGTATTGACAAGAGAAAGAAAAATGGAGGGGGACATTTTGATTTAATATCCTCTCTCCTTTTCTAGAGCTCAGATGCATACCAAGTGTTAAAATGAAAATTAATGAAACTTCTTCCTACCTGTGTCCTTTGTAGTTTTTTTTTCTCTTGGGGGCCAGGAACCCAGATCTTAAATAATCACAGAGACTTATTCTTTCGTATGAATTCCTGGCCTTAGCTTAGATTATTTCTAGCCAACTTTTCTTAACTTAAATTTTCCCAAAACCTTTTGCCTTTGGATTTTTACCGTTCTCTACTTCTGTATATCTCTTCTTTCCTTCTTATTCTGTGTCTGGCTGTGGGGCCATGTGACTGGCTCCCAGCATCCTCCTCTCCTTGTCCTTTTCTTGTTGCTCTTCCCAGATTTCTCCTCCTATTTATTCTCTCTGCTTTCTAACCCCACCTATCTTTTCTCCTGCCTTGCTATTGGCCATTCAGTTCTTTATTAGACCAATCAGGTGTTTTAGGCAGGCAAAGAAACACAACTTCACAGAGTTAAACAAATGCAACATATAAGAATGCAACACACATAAAAGAATATAAACACTTATTTAAGCTAATATTCTACAACAGTCCCCTTTCTATGACCCGGAGAACATTAGCAATGTGTAATTTAGAAGAAGCTCTTAGTCTTTGGTGCCACCATGACAGGTGGGTTCTTCGCCCACAGTCTTGGGTCCTTGAACATTTCCCTGCTCTGCTCCCAAGGTTCTCATAGCTGTGCTCCCAAGGTGCTCCTGGCACTTTGTGAAATCAGGGCTTCCAGAGGTTGGTGAATCATCTCACAGGAGCGATTTTAGTGTAGGCTTGGTTTTCTCAGAACAATACAAGTCTCGATGAGCCTGATCTCCTTTGCTCTTTTTGTTTCTGACCTTGAAATTAGTCAGATAGATTTTATTTAAATATCTACTACCTAAAACATGCCAGCTGCCTGAAAAGGGTAGAAGAAGTTTCCTTGAGAATTTGGAGATTTGACATTCAGTACTGAATTCAGAGCTAAAGCACAGCCTTCTATTCTGCAGAAAGGCCCTTGTCAGACTTTACTCTCATGAATTATTTGAATACAGCTGCCTGAAAGCTTTGCAAAAATGCCTTAAGGGTATTAGTATTTTGCTCCAGAGTGGAAGACTTTATTTTAATGTTGCGATCACATGTTTTGAAATTGAGAGTTTGATTCCATTCCCCCAATTATATTCCTCTAATTTCTGGCTTTGATTTGAAATAGATGATTTGTTTTTTTTTTATGGAGAGAGATGTTCAGAGCCAATTAGTCTCCTGTTAGAAAGACCTCTAAGAAGATTAGCACATTATATAACTTGGTTTTATAACATTTACAACAATACCCACATATTTACACATGCAAATTTAGCCGTTTTTATATTCACTTGGCCTGGGAGATTAGGATGTTGGCAGATGATAACTTTCATTGTAGCTCTGAGAGAAACATTTTATTGTTTCTCTCAGAATCAAACTCCTCTATTAGAGCTTGTAGGTCCCATTCCTCAGTGTTTCACAATGCTTTTCGTAATTAGCTTCAAGTTTAATCACATAAAATTTGAGAGGCAAAAGGAATGGCTCATGTGAAAATTCACAGATGAATACATTATACACTGTTTGGCACAGACCTTTGATCATAGACTAAGGCAGAGATGCTCAAAAGACAAAATAAAGGTATTTATAACTGTGGAATAGCTGAAGGATTACATTAGTCCCACATTCTCATTAATTTGAGACCTAACAAGTCGTTCTTAAGACTAGGGTAAAGGTGTATGGGCGAACATTGAATTAGGTATTTTACTGCATACAAATTATTAGTATATTGAATATACTTGTGGAGAGACAGCTTGTAACAGACAAAACACTAACTGAATTTATGTATGCATAAACTATAGTTACCCATCAGTGAGGCAGTTTTACTTGTCAACTTGACATAACCTTGAAAGAGACTCTCAGTGAGGGGTTATCTACATTGGGCTGGCCTGCGTACGTGTCTGGGTGATGGGGGAGGTTATCTTAAGCTAATTGATGCATGAAGACCCCGCCTCAGCACCATTCCCTAGGCAGGGTTTTAGAGCCACTTAAGAGTGGAGAAATCATTTTTTACTTATGTAGATTAGTGCTCTCAGTGTTGTCTAGGTTCTCCTGAGTAAATTGTGAGCATGAGACTATGGAAGAGGTTTGAAGGGGAGGGGAGATAAAGGGAGGGGAGCAGAGAAAAAAATGTATAGCTCAATAAAATCAATAAAAAAAGAAAGAAAAAGAGTTGAGAAATCAAGCTGAACACAGGCAGGTGGGGAGGCAAATGAGCATGCATGGATGCATTTCAGCTTTCTCTGCTCCTGATTGTAGACACGATATGACAAGCTGCCTTCCTGCAGGTTCCTGTATGGATGGACTGTAACCTGGAATTGTAAACCAAATAATTTTTTTCCACAATGTTGCCTTTTGGTCAGGGTATCTTATTACAGCAACAGAAATGAAACTAAAATAGGTAGATATGAATGTTCTTTCAAAAACAATAGATTTGGGGATGTGACTTTAAATATAAAGGAGAGATGTAGCACTCAGTAAATACATAAAACATCTAATAGTCAACCAATCGAGTTGTTAACAAAGCCAAATGTTCCTGCTACTTTGCTGTTCAAGTGGAAGAGTGTGGTTGGATTGTTTTTCTCTCTTTGCTCTTAGCTCTTTGGGGGCCTGACACCCAGCTTCCAAATAATCACATGGAAACTTATTCTTACTTATGAATGTTCAGTCTTGACTTAGTTCTAGCCAGTTTTTCATAACTTAAGTTTTCCCATATACCCTTGCCCCTGGGTTTTATCTTTCTTTATTCTATATATCTTTCTTTACTTCTTATTCTGTGGCTTACTGCGTAGCTGTGTGGCTGGTCCCAGATCTTTAATCCAGAAGTGCTGACTGACATAGTTCCAGACTGTCTTCATGGGGAAATCTGTATAGTGAGCAGCCTTGATGAGGTAGTCTTTTTCCAGAGCGAAGGACAGGCCTGTTCACCACCCGAAAGAACAGTTTCCGGCTCTCCAAACTTAGAGCTCTCCTCTGATATAACCAGGGTGTGTGCAGGTGTAGTCTGGCACTCTTTGCAAGCTGGGACTTTGGGAACAGTAATATACCTGATGGATATGAGTACTAGCTATTTATATCTGGTGTACGAGTCTGTCTTTTGTGTGTGGGGTGCTAGTGATGAGACCCAGGACTTTGTATACACCGTGTAAGTGCTTTATTACTGAGCTCTAACTGAAGTTCGAGCTAATAGGAAGCTGGACTTGGTGAGGTGGTTAGCTCTGGAGTAGAGACCTTATTAATTGGGAGGGAAGTCCTCTCACAGCTCCTTAACTTCTTCTGCCAGATGAGGACTCAGAGATCTGTTTCGGAAATCAGCAAGTAAACACTAGCCAGACAGACGCTGACATTGCTAACCCATTGTACACATTGATGGAATTCACTGTAGGTCTCCATATATGTGCATATCACACTTAGATCATGTTCACCCTCATTTCTAGTCTCCTCCTTCCCCTTTCTCCCTCTTCCCTGCCTTCTCCATTCCCATGATACTTGTTCTTTTAATTTCAAGTCATCTTTTTCTTTATTAGTTAGCTTTAGTTTCCTTATATGGAGAAATTATGTGATGCTTATCTTTCTCTGCCTGGCTTACTTTGCTTAGCATGGTCACCTCCGTTCTACCCATTTTCCTGCAGATGATGGCCGTTGTGGAGCGCTCGGGCCTGTAAACCCTCTGTCCTCGTTATTCTGTTCTTCAAAGAAACTGGGGAAAAATTGGCAAGTCAAAATAAATTTCTTTAAAACTGGGCCAGACCTGGAGACAGAAGTGTTCTTGCCCTCTCTCTGCCTTTCCCTTCAGAAGTGGAACAATTTTACACAAGATGAAAGAAAACCCAGGGGTGCTGCATGTGTCACTCAACTGTGAGGCAAGCTGTCCGTCTCTTCTTGAGCAAGTCTTGCTCCTCTGGGGGCCAGGCCTTAGCATGGTTATCCTCACTGGGATTCCTGGGACAATTTGAATTCTGTAGGCCACATTTGTTTTAGGTTTTCGTGACATGGTTTCGATCCCCAGGCTCTCTTGGTCATTTCTAAGTTTGAAGAGTTTGGGATGTTGTGCCATCTGCTAGACTGGCATGCAAAAGATCCTGAAAGATGCTGTGCCCAAAAGAAATATAAGCCGAATGTAATTTGGAACAAATGTTAGAAGACGTTTGGTTAGTGTTAGGAAGTCTTCTCTAGAGCCCTTTCTCCAGAATCTCTTGGCTTTAGTTATTTGGGGAAGCGGGGGGGGGGGGACATGTTACTCCATTTTGCTGTTAGTTTGGGGGCAGGTTTCGCATGTAGCCCAGGCTGTGTTCTAACTCATGATTTCCCTTCTTCAGCTTCTCAGGTTCTGGCATCACAGGTGCCACCAATGTGTCCAGCATCACAGGTGGCTCCTATGTTCCCACATCACAGGTGTGCACCAATGTGTCTAGCGTCACAGGTGGCACCAATGTGTCCAGAATCACAGGTGTGCACCAATGTGTCCAACATCTCAAGTGGTACCAATGCTTCCAACATCACAGGTGTGCACCAATGTGTCCAACATCACAGGAGGCACCAATGTGCCCACATCACAGGAGGCACCAATGTACCCACATCACAGGTGGCATCAATGTTCCCACATTACTGGTGACATCAATGTGCCCGCATCACAGGTGGCACCAATGTGTCCAGAATCACAGGAGGCACCAATGTGTCCAACATCACAGGTAGCATCAATGTCCCCATCGTCACTCCATTTTGGTGATAACAATCTTCTCTCTTGTATATAAACAGTTTTTTTCAAAGCTGTTGCTGCTTAAGAATCTTTGGTTAAATTTGCTTTTGACTGATCCTCATCACTGGGCTTTCTCCTGGTTGGTTTGATGCTGTGTTAGTGAGGGGTAGAGGCAGGGATAGAGGGGTGTGGCACTGATCACAAAGTCACAGCCCTTTGACTAAATTTAAAAAGCTGAGAGGTTTAGAAGGAAGGGCTCTGAAGCTGACTTTACCTAGAGTTTATTCTTCACATTTTAAGACTGTGAAATTTTGGGTGAAGAGAATTCTTCTTTGGCAGTAGTGGAGTCCCCCACCCCACTAATCCATTTATGCTTCTTTTTCAGCATTTATAAGTGGGACGCTCTGTTTCTCTTTGAAGATCGACTTTAATTTAGCCTCTAGCGGCTCTTGTAGAACACTAACTTTGTAATTGAAAGGGACTTTTTCCTCTCTTCTGTAGCAGAGAGTGTTACAAACACCATCTATAGGATAAAAAGCGTTATAAGGAAAATTAAAAAGTTACTACCAATGGTAGCAAATATTTAAGGAAAACCACTTCTTTGAAAAGTAAGTACCTATGAGAGTAATTTTTGTGAGTTTGGTCATAGATGAGAAAGATTAGAACTGTGGATGAGGGCCGTGCCAATTTGGATGGTCTGTGCTGCCTCCTGGGGCCATGGTGACATCCTGGTCCAGGCTGCTGCTGAGGGCCATGTCTGGGTCTGTGGCCCTGATGCAACCTGGGTCTGTGTAGACTTCCATAACTCCTGAGACCATTGAAGGCCATGCCCGTGCTGGAGGTTTGGGCTGCCATCTGTTGCTGTGTTGGTTTCTGAAGGCCACGCTGCCATGGGCCATGCCAATCCACACTGACATCTGGCACCATGGTGACATCCAGGCCTGGGCTGCTGCCAAGGGCTGTGTCTGGGTCTGTGGTACTATCATAATCAGGGTCTGTATTGATATCCTTTGTTGCCACCAAAGGTCACACAGATGCCCAGGTCTGGGGCATAACCTGTGGCCAAGAGGGTGTCTGAGGGTCATGGTGTCATCTGGGCCAGGGATGCTGCCAAGGGTCTGAGTTGATGTCCGTGGTTCCTGTTACCTACCTCTAATAACTGTGTGGATGACAAGGTCTGGTAGGCACTTGAGACCGTGCCAGAGTCTGAGGACCACACTACTGCTGGAGCCATATTGATCTGGATGGTAATGATGCCATCAGGGGCCGTGGAGGCATCCCAGCCCAGGGCATTGCCGAGGGCCATGTCTGGGTTTGTGTCCCTGCAGCAGCAGGGGTCTGGGATGATGCCCATGGCTCCTATTATTATCAAGGGCTCTGCAGATGCCCAGGATCTGGTCAGCCACCTGAGACCATGTTGGTATCTGAGGGTCATGCTGCCACCAGAACCATACTGAACCGGATGGCCTATGCTGCCACCAGGGTCCTAGTGACGTTCAGGCCTGAGCTGCTACTGAGGCCCATGTCTGGGTCTGTGATCCTGCTGCAACTGGGGTCTGTGAGGATGTCCATGGCCCATGTTAGGACAGGTGGTCATCAGAACCACCCTGTGCTGAGCAAACTCCACCTTTCACTGGCCCAAAGATAGCTTGCCCTGCCTCTTGCTGGGTATTACAGAAGGAGAGCTGGCCCTATCCCTCACCCTAGGCGTGCATCTCACTTGGGCAGCACACTAGAGCTGACCCTGTGGTCTGGGATGCAGGTGAGCCAGCCCCACAGGCATGAGAGTAACAGAGCTGACCCTGCCTTCCCTCATCTGCCATGTGGTGGCATGGGTGAGAGGAAATCACCCTTCTCTCCATCACCCATTGCTACCTGTAGCAGGCGAGAGAGCTGGCCCTGGGGGTCACAAGAGAGGGAGAGCGATCCCTGAGCCTCACTGGCTGCAGCACACAAGAGAGCAGGCTCTGAACCCTGTCTAGGCAGAGCACTAAAGCTGACCCTGTTGTTGGGGACACAGGTGAGCCAGCTCTGAGGGTGTGAGAGCACAGAACTGACCCCACTCTCCTCATCTGACATGCAGTAGCAAGGGTAAGGGAAAGGTGTCCTCCCCAGTTGTCCCCTTGCTGCCCTGGGGTCATGAGAGTGAGGGCTAGCCTTGCCACTCACCATCGGCAGCACACAGGGGAATGGGCCCTGTGCCCTGCCTGGACAGCACTAGAGCTGACCCCGTTGTTAGATATGTTCTGGAGGCCTATAGACGTGCAAAGACAGAGTATCATAGTTATAAAGAGAATTGTTACTTTTGAGACAAAGTGAGACAAAGTGGCAAGTTCTCAGACATTTTAGGTCTCTAATAATAAAAAAATGAATCACCAATCATAAATAAACTTATTACCTGGTGCACAAGTTCATCCTAAGTATGTGATAGCCCTATTTAAACAGAGCAGCACAGTGGTCATTAAAAAGACTTCAGACCAATGTAACAACAATTCGTGAAAATAGAGGTTATGGATTTGAGAGAGAACAAGGTGGGAGTATACGGAAGGGTTTAGAGGGAAGAAAAGAAGGGACAAGTGCTGTAATTTTATTATAATCAAAAACAAAATAAACTAAATTAAAAAATAGATTTCGGCCCAAAGACAATTTTAAATGAGCCATCTCAGGCTCTAGGCTATACCTGTTATTTGAGACCTTGAGAGGGAGAGGCAGGAGTTCAAGGTCATTCTCTACTACACTGTAGTTTGAAGCCAGCCTGGGCTATATAGGACACCGTCTTATGTCTGAAAATATCAAGAAAGAACAAAGAACAAAACAACAACAACAACAAAACTAAACTAGAGTCATGATTCTGTTAAGAGCCTGCAAAAACTGAATGGAAACATAAGGCATTGCACTCACATCGTTTAACGTCAGCCCTTTTATAAATTCCACTAAAAGCAGGTATAGAGATGACAAAAGCCAATTGATTTAATTATTATACAGAACTAGAAAACCTGAAAGATAATCTTTGGTCATAGCCAACCTGATTATTTACACATTTCCAATATGGCTTGTTTTATAAGGCATTTGTAACTCAATAAAATCTTTACAACTCATTTAGATTTTAAAAATATAATCCTTAGTTTTCAGAGACCACTAGAAGTAAGACTCAGCAGCACAGCAGGGAGGCCAGGCCACAGGGAGAAGCTTCAGCAGCGTGGTGGGCCACAGGGATAGCAGTGGCCTCCAGGAATTACCTGACCACTGCAGCCTCAGCCTCAACCCTGCCTGCACTTGGAGGAGCAACCATTGGGGCTTGGGCCTTAGGCATCTGGAGGAACATTTCCTAAGGCTCTGTCCTGCTTAGACACAAATGAGTCTTCAGTAGAGCCATAGCCCTTAACTACACCAACTGAAGGCAAAGGGATCCCCCTGAAACACAGGCTCCACCCGTTCCAATTGAAGAAAAAGATGGGTAGACAACAAGGTAAAAATACACTCAACAACAAAAAGTGCAATACAGCACCACCAGAAACTAGTGATTCTACGATCACAAGATCCAAACATCCCAACACAGATGAAGCAGAAGAAAATGATACTAAAAATAACTTTATAAAGATGATTGAGGCCCTTAACTAAGGAAATGAAAAACTCCCTTAAGTGGACTAGACAAGGTTGTCCATGCGATTCATATCTATTCAGTTTAATACTTGAAGTTCTAACTAGAGCAATAAGACAACAAAAGAAGATCAAGGGGATACAAATTGGAAAAGAAGAAGTCAAACTCTCACTATTTGCAGATGATATGATAGTACACTTAAGTGACCACTAAAATTCTACCAAGGAACTTCTACAGCTCATAAATATCTTCAGTATTGTAGCAGGAAGCAAGATTAACTAAAAAAAAAATCAGTAGCCCTTCTTTGTTCAGATGATAAATGGGCCAAGAAAGAAACCAGAGAACATCACCCTTCATAATAGTCACAAATAACATAAAATACCTTGGAGTAACGCTAACCAAATAAGTGAAAGACCTGTATGAAAAGAACTTAAAATTCTGAAGAAAGAAATTGAAGAAGACACCAGAAAATGGAAAGATCTCCCATGCTCTTGGGTAGGTAAAATTAACATAGTAAAAATGGCAATCTTACCAAAAGCAATCTACAGATTCAATGCAATGCCCATCAAAATTCCAGTAAAATTGTTCACAGACCTCGAAAGAACAATTATCAACTTCATGCATATAAACAAAAACAAAAACAAAACCCATGATAGCCAAAACAATCCTGTACAACAAAAGAACTTCAGGAGTCATTACAATCCCAGACTTCAGACTCTACTAAATATTTGGACTTGAGTTTTGTGCATGGTGATAGATATGGATCTATTTTCATTCTTCTACATGTTGATATTCAGTTATGCCAGCACCATTTTATATAATGAATCTTTATAAACATAAAGCATTTTAATATATTTTTGTTTCTTATTATTTTTGACTACTACTGAAAAAGGTATAAATGTAAATTTTAATGATTTTTGTGGGGAGTCTGTTTCAGAAGAAAGTCCTTATCAATGTATATTTTGTAACTTAAAAATTTTACTTTCTGACTAATAAATGCCATTTTATTCAATCACAAATTAGTTTTAATAGTCTTTATTTTAGGTGGTTACTGTTCTTCTAAGATACATGTTTTAGAAGATTAAAAAATTGTTTAATCTATAGGATAGATTTCTTGTGCCCAAAGATGCTAGATTTTAAGAAACCAAGAGTATTTATTTTTATGTTCATAAGAGCATTTATACTTATAAGAATATTTACATTTATTTACAAAAGAGATTTACAAGGTCTGTGAACAGATATTTAAATGCAAATTATATTTTTGACATAATAGAACAAAACAGTCTGGTTTTATTTTAAATATTTGTTGTACATCATATTGTTTTCTCTCTTCTGAACTGTTATACTAAAGCAAGAGCTTCCATTTCAAGTGAGCCATTCTTTATTTAATTTCAATGTCCAGAGTTGGCATTTGAGTACTCATGTTTCAGTTAGACCAAAATTTAAAACAAAGGCAGTGTTTTGGGTCAATAAGATGAGTTGCTTAATGGAGAACCCACCAGTGTTACTGAGTGGCTGCATCTCTCCTATTTCATGGCTTTGAAGGTTTCAACTCCAAATGGCATGGAGTAGTCTGAGGTCTGGGATAACCAACTCTTACGTGCACTACCCAAGGAGCTGTTGGAATACTGCTAACTCTGAATTTGCTATGCGTCTGTTTTTTTTTAATGTGCATTGGTGTTTGGCCTGCATATATATCTTTATGAGGATGTCAGATTCCTCAGAACTGGAGTTACAGACAGTTGTGAGCTGCCATGTAGGTGCTGGGTATTAAACCTAGGTCCTCTGGAAAAGCAGACAATGCTCTTACTGAGCCATCTCTCCAGCCCGGCTATGTCTTTTTGATGAGATTACCTATGACACTATGTACTTCATGGAGTCAGATGCCCCTGACTCCCTCACTAAGACCGTAGAGTAGTGCTTCTCAACCTGCAGGTCATGACTCCTTTGGGGAAGTTGAATAACCCTTTCACAGGGGGCACATATATGTCCTGCATATCAAATATTTAAATTATGATTTATAACAATAGCAAAATTACAGTTATGAAGTTGCAATGAAAACAGTTTTGTGGTTGGGGTCACCACAGCATGAGGAACTGTATTAAAGGGTCACGGCATTAGGAAGGTTGAGAACCACTGGTGTAGAGCCACCCAGAGTGAGTTGGAGGGAGAATTTGTGTCTTCTCTTCAGAGTCTAGGGGACTCTTGAGTAACATAAACCACTATTGGGACTGACTTTTGCTATTGTATGTAGTAATAGGAGCGGCGGGGCTGCGTCCCCAGCACCCCGGCCGCCTGCTAGCTTATGCCCGAAATAACAACACACAAACTGTATTCATTTAAACACTGCTTGGCCCATTTCTATCTAGCCTCTTCTCGGCTAACTCTCGCACCTGGACTAGCCCATTTCCTATATTCTGTGTAGCACCCAAAGGTGCGCTTACCCGGAAGTTTCAAGCCTACGTCCATCCTGGGTTGGAGCTTCATCAATCGCATCTGCCCTGAGAGGAGCTGCGTGATGTCTCCGAGCTCACTTCCTCTTCCTCCCAGCATTATGTTCTGTTTACTCCTCCCACCTATGTTTTAACCTATCAGGGCCAAGCAGTTCCTTTATTACTTAACCAATGAAATCAACAGATTGATATATGACACTCCCACATCAGTTGTAGTCACACAATTTTTAGCCTCCATTAACCCAGTCATCACAGACAGCGACTAACAGACTAGCACACAGAATGACATTACAAACCAGTAAATCCAGAATGCCCTCTTGGATCTTAAAATGCCCATTCAGCCGCAATTGTCCTTCAGTCCTTAGGTAGCACAGACTTAATATTTCCCTTATCCCCACAAATTATGGTGAAGACCTCCCCTAAACAGATTCAAATTGAAATGCAAATAGGTAAGTTCCCCAAGAAGTCTCAGTTTTATTCAATGGCCGAACATTGAAGCTAAGCAAAATGGTCACTCAAGCTTCAGACAGCAGGGATGGACTCGTCTTCTGGTAGCTAGTCCTGAAAAGTGACCCATGGTGAGTCCAAGCAATGGTCACTTCTCAAACACAGAGAAAAAGCTTAAGCCCCAATCCGAAAATAATGCCACACCAAGCTATGCCGAAAATCAAATCGAGCACTTTGTCAGCTTGTCTTTCCCTGTCACGTGACTGAGCTAGTCCAGAAATGGTTCAACTGAACTTTCAAAACGGCAGACAATTCCAGTAGATCCAGTTTCTTTCCAGACTTCTTTACAAATTGGTATCAACAGTGCAAAATAAAACAAGATTAGGTCCATAGGCGTTTACATGACTGTCTCAAACCACCACGCTGAACAACTAGAGTACTCATCACAAGGAAGACAAGTGGAAAACCTCCTTCCCTTTGCCAGTCCCCTGAATCTACAGGCAACTGATGCTAGGACCCTGGGAGGAGAGGAATAAGCTCCCAGCAGCTGGAAATTCCTGCCACCCCAGCCACGGGAGTCCTTAGCCGCTGGCCTTCCTTTTTGTTGTTAGTTTCCAATTATTACCAGGTTTTTAGGCTCATGAACTCATCTCCTTATTTTCATCGTATTTCTTTTTTTAATTTATTTTAATTTATTTTTTATTTATTTATTAAAGATTTCTGCCTCCTCCCCTCCACCACCTCCTATATCCCTCCCCCTCCCCCAATCAAGTCCCCCTCCCTCATCAGCCCAAAGAGCAGTCCGGGTTCCCTGCCCTGTGGGAAGTCCAAGGACCTCCCACCTCCATCCAGGTCTAGTAAGGTGAGCATCCAAACTGCCTAGGCTCCCACAAAGCCAGTACGTGCAGTAGGATCAAAAACCCATTGCCATTGTTCTTGAGTTCTCAGTAGTCCTCACTGTCCGCTATGTTCAGCGAGTCCGGTTTTATCCCAGGCTTTTTCAGACCCAGGCCAGCTGGCCTTGTTGACTTCCCGATAGATCATCCCCAATGTCTCAGTATATGGGTGCACAAAAGAAAACTGGAAGCAAGTTGGCAAAGGAAAGTGAATTTGCCTACTTTTGACTAGAACTAGGGGGAGGAAACTTTGTATTCTCTCTCCACCTTTCCCGGAGTCATGTTATTATTATGACGTCATGAAATTAAACCCAGGAGGTGTGCATATGTTGGTTTAGCCCTGAAACAAGCTGCCAGTATTTCTTCCTGAGGGGAAAATTTTGCTTTCTCTGGTGACAGAGCTGTAGTCTATTTTCTTTCTTTCTTTCTTAGCCTGGGGTTCCTGGGGCAAGCAATTCTTTGTGGTACTTTGTTTCAGGATCCCCTATTACACTGTTTTATGATTACGGTCTTCTTAATGGCTGAACAAAGCTCCCTTGTGTATACAACCCACACTTTCTTTCTCCCCTCATTGGTTGTAGTCATCTAGGCTGATTCCACATTGGCTTGTGTGGGGCTGCAGTAAACCTGGATGTGCAGACTCTTGATGCTAGCTTCATCTCCTTTAGATAAATACCCAAGAGTGATACAGTTCACTGCATGGTCACTGTATTTATTTATTTTTTAAACCTTTTCTACTGTTTTCCATGTTGGCTTTACTCATTTACATCTATACCAACCATCTCTAAAAGATTCCTTTTCCTCTGCATTTTCCTCAGCTTTTTAAAATTTTTAACTGAAAGCAGCTCTGGTTATAAGTTAGAATCTTAGTGCGTTTGATGCCTCCTTTCCAATGCATGCATTTGGCGCCCTTGTAGAAGCTAAGGTGGCTGTAGTGACATTGGTGTATTTCTTAGCGAGGTCATTAATCCCATATAGAAAAGCTGTTGGTCTTTTGTCCTTAATTTTTGTGTTCAACAACTTCATTGTTGTCTGCCAGTTCTGAAAGGTGAAGCCTTCAGAGCATTCTAAGAACAGAGTTTAGCCGTCTGCAGAGAGGATTCATGGACCCTTCTCTCTGTATCTCTCCTACTTCTCCATCTTAAATCATCCTGGTGGCTTCCGTGAATGATAGACTGTAACCTTTAATCAATAGGTTCTTTCCTCTTAAGTTGGTTTTGTTCAATGTTTTATCACAGCAGCAGAAAGTAAACTAGAACAGGGGCCAAGCAAAGACCTTCATTCATTTGATTCCTTCTCTATCACATTTATTTATTTATATTTTTATATTATATATTATTACATTTATATTATTTATATTCACCACATTTATATCTTCCCTCACTATATTTACTGATCAATTATATTTCTTGAGTAATCTCTCCGTGCCTCTGATGCTTTAAGTATGACAGCAGATCAATATCGGGAGCAGGAATAATTGGGTTTATAGTGATTTTTTTTTCACTAGAAACTTCCCCATTTGGGGTTAGCGGAGCGCTTCATCTTCTGTTTTATTGTGGGGTTCATTTGCTCATCTTCTTGCTCATTTTTCAGCAGTGTGCGGATATGTGGGAGAGAGTAAGCAGATGTAAAGGAACGAGCTGCCAACTGATCAAATGAGTGTCACCGAGAATCACAGTGCAGCCTGATTCTTTGGCTGCCCAATTTGAAGAGAATGCACATGTGTGCCTTGGATGATTTACTGACTCAAAGGTAGCAGTAGAAGTGAAATTTCCCCTTAGCTAGCAGTTCACACGGAAGTGCTCAGAACCCTGAACCTTCTCATTTTCTCGTTAGCAGCTGTGGGATTGCAGGGTCGCAGATGGCTGGTGTCATAGGGAGAGAGTTCCTATTAGTGTTCTTTCATGTTTGCTATTCTCTTCATTAGGAAAAATGACCATCTCAGTTTCTGGGGGGTTTATTCATCTGCTCCTGTGTCTTGTCTGGTAGATGTTAACATTTCCCACTGACTTCTGTCACAACATTTTGGACACAGTTCTCTGGAAACAATACCTCCTTTCGTCCTGGAGAAATTCCCAGTAGGGCAGGAGGCATGTTAATATATCCCAGAGAAGACTTCTAGTTTATGCTGGGGAAGTCGGTTAATTTGTTAACTCACAAATAATAGTGAGACTTTAAATGTGAATATTAAGGTCAACAGGACAGTCGATGGCATTTGGTCACGTTTTGGCCTCTGAAAACCCTTGGCTGATTTAAAAATAAATTGTAACAGACAGACCATTAAATTTTATGAACTATGAATGTGCTTAATAGCCCTGTTTAATAAAATAGCCTTAAGTTTTTCCATGGGCCATTGCTTTTACCTGAGGCTATGTTCAGGTCTCAAATGTTGTTGACAATCTTAGATGCAGTTATTCCTCTCAGATGATAGTGTGGCCACTGCCTTTTCAGAGAATTTAACTGCATTTGACCTCATTGTCATGTGAGGCCACAAACTTTGACAGTATTACCAAGAGTATTAAAACTAACGGAAACTTTTGCTTATGGTCAGTGTGTTATTAAAATTGCCTCTGATTCTATAAAGACCGGTCTACAAAATGATGATTAAAGGGGTTGGGGCTTTTGTCAACAAGTTTCTAGAAACAGCAACTCAACGAAAAAATACTTTAAAATCTTATATTGTTATGCACAAAGTGTCAATGCTATAGCGTAAAACCTGATTCTACGTATTTTATGAAGAAAATGAGTTTGTTTAGCTCATAGTTTAGAAATGTAAAGTCCAAGATCAAGTACTTTGTGTATTCACCTTCTGGTGAGGGCCTGATGGTTATGGCATCTCACTGGGAAAATGTGTCGAGCAGTCAGAGAGGTATGAAGTCTGTGACTCAGACATCAAACTTGCTCTTTGGTCTTTTACTAGGATCTCCCTCTTACATGTTCTACAGCACTGCACGGAAGAGTCAACTTCCAACACATCAACCCCTGGGGAGTACAAGGCCAACCCAAGTCATGGCAGAGACACATCTCTGCCTCCACCCATAGTATTTTTAAAAAGGAAACGTTTATCATGGTGGTTAGTAAGTCAGTTTGTGTGTTTGTGTTCTGGCTCCACTCCTCCCCTTGCCTTTTTATTGAAAATTGGTTCTTTTCTCATACAGTATATCCTGGTAACAGTTTTCCCTCCCTTCACTCCTCCTAGTTCCTCCTCACCTCCTCTTCCATCCAGATCCCTTTCTGTCTCTCATTAGCAAAGAACAGGCTTCCAAGAGATAACAGCAAAACATGACCAAATGAAATATAGTAAGATAAAACAACCATCACATCAAGGTTGAACAAGGCAAACACAACAGAAGGAAAAGAGCACAAGAGAATACACAAGAATCAGTGACCCACTTGTTCTCTCTCTCTCTCTCTCTCTCTCTCTCTCTCTCTCTCTCTCTCTCTCTCTCTCTGTAATGATTGACTGAAGTTTCCTCCTGCAGCAGTGCGGCGGGAAATGACACAGATACAGAGACCCACAGCCAGACCTTATGCAGAAAAGAGAGGGATAGAGAGAGAGATAGTCTACTTTTAAAGCTGCTTGGTACCGCTTCAAATAAGAGAACGTCACAAAGGTAATCTTTATGTGTGTGTGTGCCTGTGAACCTATTGCTGCTACTCTTTGCATTGGTATGTATATAGCATCTTCTAATTGCTTATAGTGTCCAACACCTGATAAAAGTGTGGACTACCTAGACATCAAATAATTTTATTAAGATCTTTAGTACTGTTTTTCTATTCACTGGAAACATCAGAGACGAGGAAGCCACAGGGCTAAGATGTGTATGTTGGTGTTGGCACAGAAGCTCATTCTCTCTTTTCTGGGTCTCTTATCCTTCCTAACCTTTGCTCTAAAATGTTCACTTTACAGACACACTCTCTTTGTAAAGACTCAGCACAGCTGGACATGGTGGTCTATCTATGCTCATAAAACCAGCATTTGGAGAGTAGAGGCAGGAGGATTATAAGTTTGAGGACAACCTAGGCTGGATAGCAAGGTCCTCTCTAAAACACCCAGTGATACCTACCAAAGGAACTCTATGACCTTTCTGAATAACCCACTGACCAAAGATCATCAGAATAATTACAGAACACATAAGTTACATTAAAAAATGTGCCGCATTAAGGAACAGTGCACCCCAGCATCTCTCAAAGGAAGTTAGGGAACGGTGCTGCAAAGTATTGGGGGACAGGTTGGCCTTAGTGGGGCTTGACCATAGTTTGTAAACCACATGATTGGGTAGAGTTCCTCTGTGTCTCAGCAACTGTTCCCAAATAAGCAGGCTGACTCTTCTTATTAATTAAAAATGTTTGGCTGTTAGCTTATGCTTATTCTTAACTAGCTCTTATAACTGAAATTAACCCACATTTTTTATCTACCCTGTGCCACACAGCGGTACCTTCTTTTAACATGACATGTTCAACTCCTGCATCTCTTGGGTCTTCCCAGCATTCTTTCTGCCCTGAAAATCCTGCCTAGCTATAGGTCAATCAGTTTTTTTATTAACAATGAGAACAATACATATTTACAATGTACAAAGATTGTTCTACACCAATATGAGTCTTATCTTAGAATATATAAGTCTGGTTGAGTTTCTGCTAAGGACCATGAGCCTAGGATATCTTCCTTGGATGCTATAGTTTGGTACAGTTTGTCCACGGAATCATGGATCCATTTGGCAAACAATGAATTCTGTCTCAGCGCTCAGTTACCATCTTCTGGTCATTTGTCACTGTGACCTGAAGGGATAGATCATTATTTCTTGGACACGATTCATCCAGCCCTACTCTATTATCTGGAGCCTGCTGAAGGTTGCTCTGAGGATGTCATCTATAGCTAGGGAGGGCCTTCTGTTTTCCTGGTTGCAGGAGGACCTATGAAATTGATGGCACACGGCAGCACTTTAAGACTCTAGCATCTAGGACAACAAATGTTAAGCAGGTTTGAAGTGATACCTTGTATTCCATAATCTATTTTGATGTCCCTTTAAGTTTTTTTTTTTTTATTTCTTGACTTGACCATCATCTGGCTTACTTCTGCAATGAGGGCTTGTTGGGAGCAGGGTTCTTGAGGCCACTGGTGTAGGAGGTTCTTCTGTTTATGTGTTGCTTTCATTGGTTAATCAATAAAGAAACTGCTTGGCCTGGTAGGGCAGAACTTGGGTAGGCAGAGGAGGCAGAACTAAATTCTGGGAGGAAGAAAGCAGAGACAGAGAGCCACCATGGAGCTGCCAGGTCAGACATGCTGAAATTTTCCTGGTAAGTCACGATCTCGTGGTGATATACAGATTAATAGAAATGGGTTGAATCATGATGTGAGAATTAGCCAATAAGAGGTTAGAGCTAATGGGCCAGGCAGTGTTTTAATTAATACAGTTTCTGAGTGGTTATTTTGTGTGTAAGCTAGCCAGGCTGCTGGGATAAACAAGGGGTCCCACTCTCTGTAACAGGCCACTGTGACAGACAGAGGAGGTGCGCACAGTTTGCCACCTGAAACCAGCAGGTGTGGAACTCTGGGAAGCAGTACTTGGCCATCAGCAGCTGCTGCTCCTTGGAAGGTTTGGTGCACGATATTTTTCTGTAGTATGAATAGTCCTAGGTAACTACACTCTTGTGCTGAGGTGATTTGGGTGCTCTTCTAGAAGATTTGGTTCCAGATCCTAAATGTAAGACAAACACAGAAACCTTTTTGTATGATACGTGAAATGATTCTGGCCAATGTGTTACAGCTAACAATGAAAAAGAAGAGGGAATTCTAATTAATAATAGGGATTTATTTTACAAGGACTTCATCACAGGCTTTCTTGTAATTAGGGCATAGTTAGAGCTGTAAAGGTCTTGACAGCTTGCCAGGCCTTAACTTTATCCCCAGATTATACAGTGAATATGCCAGCTGACAAGTACATTTTAACTAGAGGCAAAAATCTCTGCTCGCCTTCACATAATAGCCTTGAAATAGTTTGAGTGTGTCACCCAAGATCTCAATATCTTGAAATTCCAATCCAACTCTGGCATAAGAAAGTGAAAACCCAAACCAACTCTGATATTTAGAGGTAGAGCCTCTGAATGGGAATTTTTATAGCAGTGAAAAACATGGGATCCCATATACAAACTGGTTAGCCTTTTATGCGAACATAAATCTGTTTTGATCTGAAAGGTATATGATTTTTGGAATGTATTCATGATAATTCATTTTATTGCATATGCTCTTGGAAGGCTTGATTTTCTTTCCATTTATCTCTCACAAAGAAAAGTAAAGTTTATTTCCTTTAAATATTCTCAAGAAAAGAAATTCTTGAGACAACCGTGCAACCAGTTAAGAATAGTTAGACGCTGCTGCATAGAGACAGACTGTGCTCTGAGAAAACTCTCAAGTTTCACTGAAGCTGTTCCTTACATGTCTTAATTGGTAAGGAAACTCCCTAAATACTCTCACGAGCTTTGTAAATGTCATTCCCATTCAGGAGTGACAATTATATCCAGGTTACTTTTTAATTTAAAAAGCGAATATTTAGACGACTTGATAAATATTTGTCAATTAAAAAGAAATACCACCCCCAAGTCACATTCTGTTGATATGTTTGAGTCGAGACCTCATGTCTTGATCCAATAGTTTCAAAGTTGAATTTGAGTTCTGTGCTTTTTTTCCTCTTCTTTATTTGTCCTCCCAGTCCCAATTTTTGTTATTTGCTACCCAAGTGACAAGCTTAGCAGAATGTAAAGTTTTGTTCTTGTCATTGCATGGGACCATTTCAGAGACAGCTTTGTTTCATCCTGGCATTTCTTTGACAATGGGAGACCATTTTTGTACAGCAGGCTCACATCTGTCTGAGTTATCTTCTAATTAACCTACATATATTTTCACAGGCACAATTCCCTTTCCACCATTGGTCTTCCAGCTTCCAAATTGTGCCTCCCATCAGCAAGAACACTTTGAAACCGTCTCTTTGAAAAATGTGTGCATATCAGATTTTCTTTCAAATTGTATACATGTAGTAATGTTACTCAGTATGTGACATATTAAGAAAGTCTAATTTCTGATTTTTGAGATAAAATAAAATTGGAAATCCTATTATTTTAAAACACGTTCTCTGATGTATATACTTCACTTTGGAAACTGGAGTCCTATGTTTATTATTCTGATTGATTTTCAAGGTCTAATATTTCATGAGCTACATATCACTTTTGTCATTTTAATGCCCCAAGGCAGTGACTCACCAACAAACATCTGAGGGCAGATGCCAGGAACTATACTTTGGGAAAGGCCATTGGCCGTCCTCATTTAACTCCTTGGAAGATTAAACAGCCTACCCTGTTTTTTTTTTTTTTAGATAGAGTCTGGTAATAAAAAAATTTTTCATCTAAGTCACAAAGCAACACTATTTTTTGGCATGCAGCTTGTATTTAGATTGATGTGATATCACAGACTGAGAGTAAAGCAATATGTGGTATTGTGTTATAAACTACATGACTTTTTATGTGGTTTACAGTCATGTTTGTTCAAAACATTGTCACCCTGCAATGCTATATGCAATAATATTTTACATATACATATGTGTGTGTTTTGTCTAAATGTATGTGTACCACGTGCATGCAGTTCTCATGGAGGCCAGGAGAGGGGGGTTCAGATCCTCTGAAACTGGAGTTACAGATGGTTGTGAGCCACCTTGTGGGTGCTGGACACCAAATCTGGGTGTTCTGCAAGAATAGCAAGTGCACCTAATCACTGAGCCATCCCTTCAGCCCTGCAGCTGTAATTTTAATAATCTAGACAAATTTTTGTGAAGTGATAAGTAAGCTAAATTTTATCTTAAATGGGATACTTTTTAAGTATACTGAAAGAATTTGTGATTAGTTGACAATTTTATTTTCCAAATTTATTGACTTTAAATCAAGAGGTACATATTTACTTATTATATTAAGGAAAATATTTTAAAATATGTGTATATTGTATATATGTACATATAACGTAAAAATGCATGTGCTTATTATAAGCAACAAAGTATGTGTATGTGTGTATTTCGGAATTGTTCAATACAGTTAATTATGATGGGTATTAACTCATGTTGTTATACTTTTTGTGATGAGAGGACTTTACACCTAGTCCTATCATTTTTTTCCAGAACACAGTATGTGATCATCACCTCTACAATAGGTCACTTGAACTTTGTCCTCCCTTCTAATTCAGAATTCATTGTGTGGTTGTACAGCAGAATGACAGAACAACATAAATATGCAGATGGTTCAGACAAAACTAGCCCATCTGTTTGAATTAGACTAGGCTTAAAAAACAAACAACGGACCAACAAACAAACCTAGTTTTGTGCTGCTTTTGACACTCTTTAAGATCTTGAGCGATATGTCTGAGTGAGCATTCTTACAGAAGGTCTAAGGGGAATCCTTTAAGAGAAAGAGCTGTGGAGCTGGGGGCCTGTGAGTTTGCTAAACCGTTCCTATCTGTCTGCTTTTGCAGACTCATCACACATTAAAGACTGGGAGTCGTCATACGGTACAGGGTATCTCTGAGTTTATTTTAATCCAGTGTCTACCCTTTACATAAATGTTAACTTATAGGAAAACTGATTTTTTTTTATATTCATTCTGGGAAATGCTGATGTACATTGTTCTAGTACGGCTTTACACAATGCCTGAATCGAAGTTCTAGGCAGTACTCACGAGGAGATAGAATTTGTCAGACAGGAGTCTCCTCGGTGCATGTTGTTGTTGCTGGCAGGCTATAAGACTTGCTCAGGAGATCTTTTAGACAAACGCTATATTTATTAGTAATTCAGTTTTTTTCCTCCAAAGAGAAAGCCAGTCCCTTGATGGACTAGATAGAGCCCTGGATAGAGATTAATCCAGAGCTTTCTCTAGAACGCCTCCCTCCCTCCCTCCCTCCCTCCCTCCCTCCCTCCCTCCCTCCCTTTTCTGAAGGGCTCTACGTTGGAACTGCCATTCATGCTGGTGGAAGGGGCCAGGGCTGGTCATTTCTAAGGGAAGAGGCCTGAGAATGGGAACAGTAGACAGAGCATGGAGTTTCCCCTGGAGGTGAGTAGCTGCTCATGACCTCTGCAGCAGAAAAGCCAGAAAAGGCAATTTAAATCACAGTTGTGTCTCATAGAAATCACTTAACTCTCTATGTTATTATTTTCTTTATTAAAAGCAAATGCAGGAGAAATTTGTGTTAAGTTTTGCCCCACCTTGCCCTTTGGACTTCGGGGAGTAACTCGGTGGCAAGGCACTTGCCTAGGGTTTCTGAAGTCTTAGGTTTGACTCATAAACTTCAGTGCATCAGCAAACTCTTTGAAAATTTATACAAGTAGCATTGTCACTCTGCGTATTAAGTGTCAGGAAAGTTAATTTCCCTAGAGCTACTGCAGTGTCTATCAATAGCCAACCTACTTAGAGCCACGAACTCATCAAAATCTGCATTCTTTTTGGGGGCAAGAAATAGCTCTCTGTATAGATGACCTCATCTGTAAGTATTGTGTTTTATCTAAACACAGTGTTGGTGATTATTAGTGAAGTCTTCACGAGCAAACTTTTACCCTCCCTCCCAAACTAAGCCTTTGGAGGATGATATACACTCCCCCGCAGTTTGGTAGGCGGCGGGCCCTGCCCTGGAACCCCTGGACATTAAGGGATGCCTTTCTCATGTAAGGATCATGACTCTTGCATTAAGGCTGACTCAGACACTGTGCACACATTGCACATAGGCATTCTTTTATGCTTAGGGTGCTTATCGTAGGAGAAGAAGGTAGGCTCAATTCAGAGAGCCATCCTCGCTTCAGTAAATGCCCATGCCCTAATTTGAAGAACATCTTATATCTTCTCAGAGGCTCAGAGTTTCATACATTAATAATGAGATGTGGCGATATCTCACTTCGGGGCTGTACTATCAGTTGTTCTAATGGAAAGACAGATCCACAAGCGCAACAAACCGAGGGCCATTAGCGCTCAAGTTCGTGGGGAAGGTGCCAAGTGGAGGGCATATCCAGACAGAGTCACAGCACATCTCCTTGGAGGTCCACATTTCTCAAATATTTCAGAGAATGGAATATTATTTTGTATTATAACAAATTCAAATTTGCTTGGAAACAGACCGAAAAGACACAAAGTTGTAACCCCAAATCGTAGAGTGAATTTTGAATCTTTCAACAGTTCCCCTGAGAATGTCTCTTTACAGTTCTAGCACAAGGGCTTAAAAACAGTGGCCTGGAGCCTCAGCCCAATGAAGGCTGGAAGCCGCCTGTGAGCAGAGTCAACATCATCTCCATCTTCCAGACCCATCAGCATCTGTGCTGCCTCATGTGCTCTAGGGGCGAGGACCACCATGACAGCGCCATGCCAATTCCTTCACATATCCTCCTTCCTTTGATCTCCACAAGAGTTCTTACAGGGAAAGAAGTATTGTCTGCTTTTCGGATGAATAAACCAATGCACGGGGATTTTAAATTACCTAGTCAATGCCAGAGGCAGACACTAAATGTTGGCCCTTTGAGCAACAAAAGGTGCAGTTTGAGTTCCCGCCCTGTGGGAAAGCTAACTTGGCTGCCCCCTGGAGTCCTAACGAGCAAGTGCAGCGGTAGGAGAGCTGCAGAACTTCACCCCTCCCACTCAGAGCCTGCGGTTTAAGGGCTGAACAGTACCAAGGAGAGGAGCATCGGAGCATCGTGCCTGTGGTATCAACCTGCTCTCACAGAATCTAGGACATCCCGCTGTGCACAGCTGGGCTGAAGTTTTACTCTTTAAACAGATTGATCATTTTTCCCTGTTTTGGTGGACATATTGCTTTAATGCCTCCAAGGCCTAAGGATAAGAGGTTCTAACTAGAATGTTCAGAATGTTCTGAGGCTTTCGTAACTTTTCAGCAGCTAAGACAGAAAACAGAGACTAAAGACAGTTTAGGTGAGCTTAAGAAGTACGTATTAGGTGCTGTGTATGTTTGAGCACTAGCCCCCTGCACCTAGAGAGGACAGAGGAAGGAGTTCGGAAGAATGTCAGCACCTTGAAAGAGGAAAAGAGGAGAAGTAAACACACCCTTTATTATGCTCTATGACAGAGCTTCTGGCATTATTTGTTATTTGAGGAGCCTGAAATTTAGAAAAGGTAACACAGCAATGATCCGAGGGAGAAGAAAACACTTAACAAGCAGCCTGGGGCTCTTCCATCCAGTTTGCTTCTCTGGTTGCTACTGACACTTGGTTGTCAATCTGGCTTAGTATCTTTGTGACTTTCCGCTAGGGTCACTGATTCTGGATTCTGAACTGCCTTCTAGTGCCCGGTGTTGTTTCTTAGTTCCTATCTCAAAGATAAGAGGTCCTTTTTAAATTTGGGGTATGAACAGTTCGTGACCTCTGTCACAGGCCCTAACATTTGTGGGGAATGACATCCTACAATCTTATGGCTTCTTAGTGGGTGGTCCTTTAACAGCAGCTATCTGTGGACCAATCATCAGAGCCCCAACATTTAATGCATTGTTTATCAACACTGTTTCCTTTGCTTAGCACTGTAACTATGTCCTGATGAAGGGGAATTGAGAGACATTTCGCTTATTTAAAAAACTTTGGTTCCTGTTCCCTTCCCCTTTGCCCCTGCTTTGTTACTTGTATTTTGGGGGTGGAAATTTACTTTATTAGGGGATCATGAGATGAGGTGCTCAGCCAGTGTTGTCTCATCTCCCATATCCTATAATTCCAAGAAGAGGAGACTTAATGGGTTCTGGTCTCTCTAGGAGGCTTTATTTGAAATTCATTTAGGTACAGAGGTTTTGTGGGTACAATTAGATTAATAGTCACATAACGGACTTTTAGGCCAACACAAAGAGTGAGTGATCTTTGCCTCACCCAAAACCTCAGTTGAGCTTTCCAGACGTTCTATTAGCTTTTTGAAAACCAGAAGCTACGGCCCAGTCTCTAATTGATCCCAAGAATAATGAGACACAGAGCTATATTTTTATTCCTTTAATTTTTCTTTCTATTGCTAGCAAAGCATTTCAAGCTGGCTGCAGTCTGCAAATGTGTGCTTTTGAATTTGCACTGTGTGGAGGATAATGTGAAATCATCATCAGGTCAATGAATTAGAGGATTATCCTGAGAGTATTATCTAGAATATAACTATTCTCGTGTCAACCACGAGTTCAGTGCTGTAATCCTCATTCTACTTTATAAAAGACTTAATACAAAGTATGTTATGAAGCATAGTTATTTGAAGTTCTTGAAATTTAGAAAAGGGAGAAAAGATAAGTTAACACATCAATGGTCCTAGGAAGAAAAGCCATTTATTTACATTTATTTTATTCAGCCTGGGGAGAGAGGAAGAGGTAAGGAAGGACTCCTTCGAATCAATGTCTTCTGGACGTGACCCTGCTGGGCTCTTGTACTCATAACTCAGGGAAGCTGTGACTGCAGGCACAAGATCTATACAAGGTCAAGCGCTCAACATTCCAACAAGGGTCTCACAAGGGAAAGGTCTTACAAGGCTCCACCCTTAGGTAAGGAACCGTTAACAGCTGAAGGCATCTGGGGGGAGGAAGAACCAATATTCTGCAGGATGTGGCCTCTAGTAGGTTGTTAATGCTTTAATAGATAATGTCATATGTGGGCATGCACCGGTAGCATTCATTGGATCTGCTTGGTTATTATTTGTTTTTGCTTTTGTTTTTTTGAGACCGGGTTTCTCTGTAGCTTTGGAGCCTGTCCTGGATCTAGCTCTTGTAGACTAGGCTGGCCTTGAAGTCACAGAGATCCACCTGCCTCCGCCTCCCAAGTGCTAGGATTAAAGGCGTGCGCCACCACCTCCCAGCTACTTGGTTATTATTAAAGGGCATGAAGTTAGGAGGAAGATGTGGGGATAGATTCAGGAAGATTTGGAGAGGATGTACATACATGATCAAAGTACATTGCATACATGTATGAGATTCTCAAAGCTTAAACATCAAGTATTACATTGAAAAAGAAACAAACAACAAAAAGCAGCCTGGGGTTTCCTCTATCCTATAATTGATTCTGTGGTATTTGGGGTTGTTTAATAGGCATGTTGGCTGCTGCTGGCACTTGGTTGTCAGCCTGGCCTTGTGTTCGTAGTGACCTTCCAGTAGGTGTTGGTACTCACGCGTCTCCCAGGGCTCATCAGACACCAATGTGAGTGAGAAGGCTGAGCTAGGAGCCAGAACAGAAAGTCTGTGGGGTGGGGGTGGGGCTTCGGTCAGTTGGAGCACATAGACACTACTTAAGACTGAGTGTCCTTTTTAGTTTTGTTTGGCATGTTGTCTTGGTGATGCCCAATACCTTAAACAATTTTAAGAGAGACCAGAGATCTACATTTTATGCAAAAAGATATCTATCAGATGGGAATTTGCTGGATGCTAACACTGAGGTTTTAGTTTCACTGGGGCTGCACACAGAGCAGGAGTGAGTGGTGGGGTACCATCTGCATTGTTCTCAGGGCTGGAGTTACTTTTTTTTTTCTGTCAGACATCTGAAGGAAACTGGGAGCTGTACTGTGGGTTCCAGTCTGTGTCCTTGGGCTGTTTTGGAGCAGCCTTCCTGAAGAGTCTTCTTCATGAGAGAACTGCCTTACAGTTAGGTGTGGTCCATTGAGCTCCTTTGTATTACTGAGACCAAAGTCCTGCACGGTGCATCCTCCCTTAAATCCTCCCCTCTTCTTAGGAATTTCACTTTCAGCTGAAGATAGAACGACAGCATTAACATTTGCAGGCTTCCCGGACAGAGCTTCAGAAGATGGCAGTGTTATTTTCAACTAGATTTCTTTCTGCTCCTGTGATCTGTGGATTTTATTCATTCAGTTTCCTGTCCCTGCAAGCACACAAAATTGAAAGCTGATTAAAATTTCCCAGATGCAATTACATACTTATTTGATGTTACTTTAATTGAAAGTTTTATAATTTTAACCAGTCCTGGAGTAAAATGAGTATGTCACCATTAGATGTCCCCTGTAAAAGTGAACATCATTCTGAGATTTTTCTTTATTATTAAACCCAGACCTTTACATATAACAAAATCACATCCAGGTTGTCATGTGCTGTGATCAAGAATTCTTTTATCAGTGTAATGATTTGCGTTTTCTTGGAAGCATTTGTTCTTTTGAAGTATTGTTGTAATATAAAAAATGCAGCGTGTGAGAGGAAGATGCCACGTGACAGAGCTCAGGCGGAGGGGGTTTTGTTGAGGGAAAGTGAATGGGAAAAGGGAGAGCAGCCTCTGGAGAGGGGCAGCAGAAGAGAAGAGAGAAGAAAGAGAGGCGAGAGAGAGATGGGAGGTGGGCAGGGTCCTTTTAAAAGGGAACATAGTGAATGTCCTCAGGAGGTGCTCTTAGTGGCTACAGCAGAGGACACAGCCTGTCAGAATCCCTAGGGCAGGCCAGTACAGATGCCTGAACACTAGTAAGTACAACAAGAAAAGAATGTCATGAAGAACTTTCAGAAATTCTAAATGAAAGATTATTGTTTGCTTAGCGTTTGTTGGGCCTGCGCTAAGTATTTTCGCAGTCGTCCTATATTGGGTTATTTGACCCTTGAGAAGATTTGTTAACTGTCTTAGTTAGGGATTCTATTGCTGTGTTAAAAGACCAGGACCTCTACAGAGCTAGTTCCAGGACAGGCTCCAAAACCACAGAGAAACCCTGTCTCGAAAAACCAAAAAAAAAAAAAAAAAAAAAAAGACCAGGACCAAAAACAATTTGGGGGAGGAAAGGGTTTATTTCCTCCTACAACTGTTAGGTCACACTCCATCACTGAGGGAAATCAGCGTGGGAACTCAAACAGGGTAGGAACCTGGAGGTGGGAGCTGAAGCGGGAGGCATGGAGGGGTGCTGCTTATTGGCTTGCTCCCAATGGTTTGCACTGCTGGCTTTCTTACACAAAGCAGAGCACCAGCCCAAGGGTGGCCCCACCCACAATGGGCTGGGCCCTCTCACATCAATCATTTATTAAGAAAAAGCTTTACAAGTTTGCCTACAGCCTGATCTCATAGAGGCATTTTCTTAATTCCTCTCAGATGATTCTAGCTCATGGCACGGCGACACAAAACTCTCCAGGACAGGAAGTAACATAGCAGGTCCCCTTGAAAGAGGAAACGGTCTCAGAATGATTCCATTTGCTTCAAGTCATATTTGCCTCTCAGTTGTGGAATTTGCATTCAAAGTCACATTCGTTTAATCCTCCAAGTGTCATATTTCTAATCGCCTTGCTGCCGAGCACGCTTCCTCACGAAAGGATTAGCTCGTTCCGCGCCAGTCGGTGGCTGCGCAGCTGAGCAAGCAAAGCAAGAAGAGCTAGCTGGAGTGCGGCGTGAACATTACCGCTCTCTGATTGAGACAATAGACGCCGTTCAGCGGACGAGCTGGATGCTCTGCTCTTCCTGGTGCTGGTGGAGGATTTCCGCTCCTGGTGGCAGGGGCAGTGGGTTTATCTTGCTTGCTGAATGATGGTGGGGCGTTCATTGTGCCAGAACAGACCTTCAGGAATATGGACGCTCTGTGGTTTCTAATGGTGTGACCTATACCTTTTCAAGTTTACAGTGGTGCTGTACATGGAATTCTGAACTTTGACCTTTTCCTGGGCTAGCAGTGTACGATGTTTCTCTCTTGTGAAGCTTGAGAGTGGCAGTAAGTTGCCGCCTCAGGTCACCCACGATCCCAAAGGCAGCAATGTGCTGGGTACTGTGTTGCCTGATTGAGACTCTCGGTAGGCCTGCCAGGTGTACTGACTGCTATGTGACTGTTGATATTTTTAGCTTATGTTGGGTTTACTGGGCTCTAAGTCCATCTTAAGTTAGGGAATATCTGCATGCAACATTGATGTGGAATGACTGTGGGAAGAAATAACACCAAACTTTGTAATAATGTAGAATATTGTTTGCTGTCGTATTTTATATAAGTTCAGTGTCTACTTTGGGTTTCAGTCCGTGAATGTTTCCTAATTCATTCAACTTGCCATTAGTAATGGTTTCTGAGAACTCAAAATCCACAGAATTTTTGGGGTTGATCAAGCTGTAGCTGTAGATCATCACTTTGAGTTGGACTTCACCATCTACAGACCCTGCTCAAACCCTGGAGTTTGGCATCAGTAGCTATGGCACGTTGGATCTGTGAACAATTAAAACCACATGCTTTGCTTTTGATAGTTAAGGTCTTCCATAACATTCTCTGCCAGGAAAACGTTGATTAAAAAGTTATCAGCCAAGACACCCGGTTGAACTTGTTCAGGGTATTGCTTTTGCTTCTGTGTGAATTGATTCCTGGACTGATATGTGTTTGTTTCCACAAGTGAAGTTGGACTGCTGGTGTCAACATAACCAAGGAAGACATTTCGCCACTTCTTTTTCTAACAATAATAACTTACGTGGGAAGCAAGATAAAGGGAACAGATTGTTTAAAACTAATAACCTTGAAAGGAATTCTGACTGGGTAGACTGGGGATTGCCAGCAGCGCTCTTTTGTACCGCAGCTATTGGATCATCTCAGCCTTGGCCTCCTTGTGAGATGCTGCTATCACTAGTCTAGTAGCACTTCAGTCTGTGGAAAAGTCAAACGGGAAGAAGGGGAAATAAGCAGTTCTTGGTCCTATTTGAGCAGTTACAAGGCAACTATCTATTGACATTTTTCAGTTATATTTTCAGAAAATATCCATGATTCTAAATTCATAGTCACATTGGTATCTAGGTGTTATGTGTATTCCTATGTAACTGTAGACCTATTTATTTTATAAGCATCTCCCCTTGTTCTGACACACATGGGACCATAAGGGTCTTAGTTGTCCTATAACTTGATTGTTTTTGCATACTTACTCAGCAAAACTTCCTTACTATATATTTTTTCTGTTGTTATTATTATGGAATGGATAATAAGGATACCCAGAGCTCTATGTCCTTGAGAATGTCTACAGGGCAAAGATGGCTAAGGAATGTGTTGTAGTTGCTTCAATCTACACTCAGGTGCTTTTCTGGACTGATGTCTGTGGGCTCAGTCATAGGTATGCCAAGTCTGAGTCTAGGTCTTGTTTTATAATACCTGTATGATCTCCCTCGGCCTCACTTTACTGTAATCAGAACCCAGGGATGATGATGATGATGATGATGATAATGATACTTTTCTTAGCTGTAAAGTAGTTGTCATAATGTCTGACATGTAATAATTGCTTCATAAATGATAGGTGTTAACATTGTGGATTCCAAGGGGCGTTTTAGCTTTGTATTTAATTTCTGATAATTTAAATATGAAACTGTTTTGTATGCATATAAATATGGGTGTTTTAAAGCATCTGCCTTTATGGGCTACTTTCTAAAAAATGTCTTTAAAAATAAAATTGGGTTCATCTCAACATGCCAATCAAATTGAAAATGTTAGTTTTCATGCAAATGAAAGATTGTTCTGCCAAGAAGCAGTATGTAAGTTGTGACTAATACTTTATTTTGTATATTCAGAATGATGGGGAGAAGTTGAAAAGGGTCTTTGGCTGAAAACCTAGAGCTGGGAAACAGCTCAGTGGCAGAGCTCTTGCCTAGCATGCTCAGCATCCTGGCTTGGGTTCCTAGTACTGCATAGGTTAGGGGTGCGGATACTGAAAAAACAGCGGGTAAAAAGTTCCAAAGAAAAGTCGTACACACTTGGTTAATTATGGGTAGGTGATGACCATGTCTATTTTTGTCATTATGGAGTCTATAAGAGAAAGAAGTTTACATGAGAAAACAGAGAGGGAGAAGGAAGAAACGGACTGAGTAATAACTACATAAGTAGATGCAACAACAACCAGGAAAGATTTAGGGGTCCCTGGACTCTTTGGGTACACCTTTTGTGTGTTTTCATTATGTATTGCTAGCCCTGCCTACCCAGTGCTAAGCTGGTCCCTTGCCCTCTGACTTGTAGTTGAGTGAACTTCAGGCACCCCTGTGAGACTGAAGGGTATGAGGAGAGTGAGGCCCAAGTTCATTCTTCTGACTCTTCCCACCTCCAATATTAAATATCTGCAATGTAGTTCCCTACGACAGTTCATGGTTTTCTTTAGGGTACTTCTATAGTTATTTATTTATTCATTGCTTCATTGTCTAGCTTAAAGCTAGTCTTAAGATGATAGGAAACACGCATGCATTGACACTAATTTCTCCAAGCTGTTATATGACTTGGTTTATAGCAGGTGTTCCATGAGTAATTGTTGCACAGATGCATGAAACAGATTTATGGTTAACATAATTGATGGGCTTGGTTGGTACCCACTGTTCTTAATCTTGCTGACACTCTCAACTTTCTGTGATCGCTACATTGGAAGGTAAACTTTCAGAGAGAAGATTTTCTTTCCTTCATTTCTCCCTCCCTCCCTTCTTCCCCTCCCTCCCTCCCTTCTTCCCCTCTCTCCTTTCTTCTCTATTTTCTTCTTTCCTTCCTTCTTTTTGAAACAGAGCATCACTATGTACCTGACAGTGGTCTGTAACTCACTGTATAGACTCTGTAGTAAATTGCTACCATCTCTTTTTCCTTTCAGGGATCCAACTATGCTGGCAAGCCTTTAAGAGAGAAAAGATATGCGGAGGAAAGAGCTATCCACTCTTTTCAATTTGTATGCAAATAAATAGAGTATTTTATTTATCTGATTTTGAATAGGCTAATGACATTTTCAGCTAATCTTGGAGTCCTCAGATTTAAGGGGCCAGTAAACAATGAATTTTCAAGAAGAAAGCTTCACTTGAATACTCAAATTTCAATAATCCCATGTAACTGGAAAATGGCAATGTGGAGAACATTTTGTTTGCTATACAGCATTGTAATTTGACAAAAATAATTTCTGTTGATTTGATTGAAAATTCAAGAGGTTATAGCCAGTCTCTAGGGATAGTATTGAAAAATGAAGCATGAGATTTGTGACTAATCTAAAACTAGAGGCTGTTGAGGCTCTCATTTTCAAGGTGGAGTTGCTCCTTTAATACATGAATTCTTAAAGGCAATGAAGACCTATCCCTGTAAGTTTTGCTTCAAGAGACAGGATTGACATGGAAATTGTTTACCATGAAGTGATGTAAACCCTCCTTGGGGAAAAAATGCATGTGCTTTGCAGCCATTTCTTGAGGGTCTGTACTGTGGCAGGCTTAAGGGAGTATATTAGTGAACAAAACAAGTTGTTACCTTGTGTAATTGGCATTCAGGTGGAGGAGGCAGAGAAATATTTGTATACTGATGACAGGCAGTCAATTATTTGTGCTATAAAATATGCAAATAAGGGAAGAGTATATACTGGGTAGGTGTTAGGGAAGATTTCGGTGAGGAGGCATTATTTAAGCAGAGACTGGCATGAAGAAGAGCTATCAGCACATAACTACATAGGGCAAAAACATCCCAGGCAAGGTGAATAGCCAAGGGCGGGCAGAGGCAGAGACGAAAGGTTCATGGTTGTCAGTTTTATGAAAACTGAGTCCATCTGCCAGTGTGGGTAGCATAATCACTGTGGTATAGTGTGAAGGCCAAAACATGTGGGTCCATTTCCACCTTGTCTGTCGGTCAGAGAGTTTGGAGGTTGTTCAAATGATCGACAAGCATAGTCATACATTCCAACTCAAGATCTGATTGCTTGGTTCTTTTTTTTTTTTAAATTTTTTTTTATTGAGAAAAAGAAAAGAAAAAAAAAAGTTTCCGCCTCCTCCCAGCCTCCTATTCCCCTCCCCCTCCTCCCACCCTTCTCCCCCTCCCCCCACTCCTCTCCCCCCTCGCTCTCCAGACCAAAGAGCAGTCAGGGTTCCCTGCCCTGTGGAAAGTCCAAGGTCCTCCCCCCTCCGTCCATGTCTAGGAAGGTGAACATCCAAACTGGCTAGGCTCCCACAAAGCCCGAACTTGAAGTAGGATCAACATTAAAATAGCTCATTCAAGTAGGTCCATGCCATCCTGACAGGAGGTCAGAATATGCAAACGTATTTCTGCTCCTTCTTTTGTAACTATGAGGTCATCGGGGAGGGACTGCATTCAGGATATGTGATTTAGAGCAACTTCACTATGTAGATAACAGAATGCTAATGATTTGATGTCTCAGAGTGTTAAAACACTGTTTGAGTTGTCCTACATATCATGTTAATAAAGTCTTTTGTTACCTTCTTACTCCTCCCCCCATTTACATTGGGTATAAAAGCTGTGGAAAAATAAACGTGCCCTATTTCAGTAATCATTAGAATATTCCCTCTCTGTCCTGATATTATTCTATGGTTTCTGTCTTATTTTTTTCATATGTCTTCGTATTCTTTACTTATATTTCTAAAATTCCCACACCCCTACCCTGGTAAGAAGTGATTTTGTCGAGATGGGTCCTTGACAATATAGATCGCTGCTTCTACCATAGAAGCAACTGGGTTATTGATGCCTTGTTAGAGGACAAGTAGTTGCAATGGGTCACGATTCTTCCTCTAATGGAATGTGCCTGGACTCAAATATTTGGATCCTCAGTACCCCTATTCATTCAGCATCAGTTTCTGATGGTGCTTCTCCCAGATGTTCCTAATATGCACGCATCTGTTCCAGGCTTACAATTAGCATATTTCTAGATCCTCAATCATTCATCTCTAAATCACGGGGGTTGTGAGGAAGGTCGTTCTGGTTTCCTAGTTTATCTTCTGGAGTTATAAGAAACCAGCCCGTGATTTCTTTTCATTTTTAAAATATGGCAGCTTTCATTTATTTGAAAATAGCTCCTGTATCATCCCTTTTAGCTTTTCTCAGGCTGAATCTCCCAGTTCCAACAACAGGTTGTCTATGAGGCAGTTCCTGGAGCACTGACTTCTTTGTTGTGCACTCCCCTTTGAGTTTGTAAAAATCCTTCAAAGTCTTATTCCTAGAACTAGGTATCTGTTCTAGATATGCTATGCTGAACTCCAAAGATGGAATGACCATAAACTCCCAGGATCTAACCATATTTCTTTGATCTGAAAACTGTAATTTTTGATCAATGAAGTCTCAAATTGCATCATTTTGTTTAGCATCACCTATGGTTTGCACATGAACTATTCCTCCCAGCCCCCCTATTTTCTAAAGACTTGTTTGCTGAAGGCTAGACCCCTAGTTTGTGCCATCATTTACAAGTGATTAGATCATGAGGATGCTTGCTTGAATTATCAATGAATTAACCCACTGGTAAATTTGTACTGTGTATGGTATTAGGAGGCAGGGCCTGGCTGAAAGAATCAGTCCACTGTGCCTTTGAAAAGGATGCCTTGTCTTTGATCCCACCCCACCCCACTGCTTCCTTCTCTGGTTGCTGTGAAGTGAGCATCTTTCTTGCTATGCCCATTCACTATGATGGTTCTGCATTGCCGTGGGCCTGAAAGCTGCAGAGAAATCCACACATAGAAACCTCTGAAACCATGAACAAAATAAAGTATTTCCTTCTCTAAGTTGATTGCTCAAGTAATTTGTCAAAGAGGCAAAGTTTGATTTATGTAGCATTTGTATTCTATGATTAATTTGCATGCGGCTTGTAAGCAGATAAGTCTCAACCTTATTCAAAAGTAGGATATGTCAAAATCAGGTGGTACCAGCTGTATATCTTTAGGCAGATTGTATTTAATTGTTCAGAATCAGAGTTTTCTTAATTATAAAATTATGTGGTTAATCGATTATTTCTTACTTGGCTATTGTCATAATTAAGATTATTACAAAAGTGTAAGGCTTTTCAGGGAGGAGATGGGTTAACCAAAACTAAAGATATATTTTAAAAAAACATGAAAACCCACTATACTGTAAGCTAAATACAGACGTAACTCTTTAAATATAGGTACCAGGCATGAGTAGACAATCCTTCCCCCAGAAGACATTGGTAATTAAGTGAGATTCTCAGTGCCTGTTGTGGCAATACCTACTTAAGGTATTGGTCAGAGAGGCCTCAGAGTCTCCAAAATAAAAGAGACTCTTGCTAATGGTTGCACATCATAACAAAATGCTAAAATCTTGTTATTGAACACACACACACACACACGCTTTGGTTACAGGAGATAGAGAAATAGATTAGAAACTTCTTCCCTGATGCCTAGCTTTCAGTGTCAGAAGATGCCATGCAGGCCTCTGGGGGAGAAAGTTTGTCAGTAGACTTGCCCAGCTGGAGACCTACAAACATAGGTGAGACATTGGGTGTAATAATGCTATGATTGCTATGCTAATCAACTGTTTAGTTATTGCATATAAGGCCTGCTCCATAGGAGGGAATTCGTGCTTAGTACTGCAAAGCTGGTTTAAAAGCTCATAGTCTGCTGTGTGTGTATGTGTATGTGGTGTATTGCTAAACAGCCATGTTTCCAAACTGCCTTCTAAATATTTATGTTTATAATTGTAGATTAATGCTGTTCTCAATCTTGATCAGTGAAGCTTCTTATTGTAGTGGTCAGCAGTCAGTGCGGAGACACATAATTAATTAAAGACCTGAGAATAAGTGACTGTTGATTGCTCAGCCCTAAAGAGACACTATACTAGTCCACTCCCCTCCAGGCTGAGAAACCTTTCTAGAAGAAGAGGCAGAAAGAATGGAGGAGCTGAAGGATAGGGAGGGATACTAGAAAGTTCTTCAGGACATGATCTGGTCCCTGCACTCAGGAACTTGCAACAGCTGTGGTTACCTGCACAATCCCTGCAGTAGATCAAGCCAGCAAAGAATCCCAACACGGATAGGGGAGACTCATGAGATTCCACCCCCAGCTGAAGCACTCTTGGCAATTGATGGTTTTGGGTTATGGGAAGTCTTATTTCTTAAGGATGTGATTGCTTATAAGTTGCCCATGTTCATGCAAGCATCACTCAGTGAGATATTAAGAAAGAAAAAGAGGATATTAAATGAAAGATATTTTAAAAGAAAAAGATGGGAGGGGCACATGTTGGGGAGTTTTCTTGAGGAACTTGGGGAGTTGGAGGTGGTTATGATCAAAAACCATTGTATATATGTATGAAATTGCCAACGAATAAATAAAGTATTTTACAAGTGTAAGGCTTTCAGGAGGAATTTAGTAATGTTATTACTTTTCTTTCTACAATATAACTCATTTTTCTAGGGCCCAACTCCACTGCCAGATGATCACTGTATGGAAAGGAAGCTGAAAGCCACCCACCCATGAGCAGTTATGAATGCATTGCCCCATATGCCATGTGGATGGTAGACCTGGGGCATAGGCAGCTTCTAATAAATTCATACTTGACCAAGAATTCTGTGTGATTTGTTCTTTAGAGACAAGTGAGGGGGGAGTAAGGAGCCTGCAGGCTGCATGGTGAGGCCAAAAGGTCTATTTGTAGAGTTGACTTTCTCATTGTCATGGTTATGAAGTGTTAGCAGGATGACGCAGTAGATGTGATTAATAAATTATAAACCAAAGCACTGCTGTTTGCATGGCTGTGATTCAGCTTGGCTGCCAGAGAGTCAGCCAGTGCCTTGGACGAGATGGTTTGTTCACCGACACATAGCAAAGTTGAAAGAACTAATTTTCCTTTCAAAAGAGCAGTTAAGTCACACACATACTCCTCCCTCCCTCCCTTCCTCCCTCCCTCCCCCCCCTCTCTTTCTCTCAGATAAGTATTTTGTTCAGAGCTTTGGGTCGCTTAGAATAATAATATATTCACCTCTCACTTCCTTATTTAGAGGAGTAAGATCCAGAGCAGAAATTTAATATTCAGAATGGATAGCATCAGCGGTGGAAAAGTTTCTATGCAGGTAGGAGCTTGCCAAGCCGGTGTCTAAGAAATCACAGATGACACATACAGCATTGGAAACATCTGGATTCACATTGAAGCTTGTCAGACACACAGCGTTGGGTGTAGGCGAGGCAGAGACTGCTTGTTCGTTTCCTGGATGCTCAGGGTAAATTCAGTTGGGTAAATCTCATTGGGAGCTACAAATTTGGCCGCCAATGCAAATTTTAATCTTGGTTCCTTGGAAGACTTACTGCTTACTGGGATGCAGCTGATAACCTGAGGTGCGAAGTTCTTCCCCTCAGAGTGAGGGATTCAAGTGCTTGCCCCTCTGTTTATTTGTATATCATGTCAATGCTGGACCATCCAGGGCCATTTGGTTTGCTAAGAACTTTTATAAGAATTTGTGGATATTTACACTCTTCTCTGACCTAGCTACACTCTTTCACCTCAAAGGAATATTAACCCCTAACTTATAAAACTGTCCAACCAAAATAACTCAGTGTAGAGAAGTACATCTGATGTACTGGAAGAGGGAAACAACACAACATAAAGCCTGCACAGTTAAGGACATGTCAGCCTCGGGAGGCGTTCAGTGAACAGGCATGAATGGCATTTAGCCGCCAAGATACAAGGAAGTGAGTGATGCAAATTACCGCTCCTCTCCTGCACTTCCGGAGCTGAGACTTCAGGATCCTGGCATAACCCACATCCCTGCAATCACATCAGTGTTTCGTCCATTTGCCCCAAAAGCTTCCTTTATGAGGTCTGAGAAGTGTGATCATCAGAAAGTCCAGCTTTAGCCTGGTGGTGGTGGGGTACACCTTTAATCCCAGTACTCAGAAGGCAGAGGAGCGAACCTCTGTGAGTTTGAGGCCAGTATGGTCTGCAGAGCGAGTTCCAGGACAGCCAGGGCTATATAGAGAACCTCTGTCTCAAAACAACAAAAATTATAAAAAAGGTTCAGTTTTTCCACTTGCTTTTTTTTTTTTAAATTTTAAATTATAACTGGTCTTTACTTTAAACTGGCATCAGGTAAGACGTAAGGAGTTTCCTCAGGACCCAGAGATCCTGAGGCAACACTGTGGCGAGCACATATTTGATTATTAAACTGTGCCCATGGTGTAAGGACTGAAGGTAATGCTGTTATTTATATTTCTTCCAAAATAAATCTACCTTGGATATTTTGGCTAGAAATCACTGGTTTAGGCAAGCCAAGGTTGCTTATAAGAATACTCATCCTTGTTTCAGAGAAGATGTGTTTTGAATTATGTCAACCCCCAGTGCACCCTGGCCAGTCTCTTCCCTTGGAAGTCTTGTCATCTTTCTGTTCAGCTATGTGTCCGCTCCTGTCCAGCTTGCTTGGGAAGGAAGCAACAGGGTAGAGCTAACCAGCTCGCCTTAGCTGCT
>JABTXL010009415.1:8922695-8966377 GCA_025134845.1 Neodon shergylaensis | reverse complement strand
ATTTAACCAAACAATGATGTGCAAGCTTCAAATTTCTATCTGTCGGTCTAGATACAATAGTTTTTAGAAGAAGAAAATTAAGAGATGAAGGGTGGGACCCCTAGAGGGTGGGCAGAGAAGATGAGCCAAAAAAATCGTAGGAGCAGGGCTGAGTTTTCGAACCACGGCTGTGGTGCAACTCCGTCTCTGTCTTTGGAGCAGGCCTCCTCTGGAACTCAGACACTGTCTCTTCTCAAACATGGTGGAGTGCTTGAGTCATTCTAAATTACAGGCATCCCTGATTTTTATGCCAAGAGAGACTTTCTTCAATGTGCTGTGGGGAGGCCAGATGGCCTTGTCATGGCTAATCAGTGGCTCCCAGAGTTCTCAAGAGCACGCTGAGGACTCTGGCTCTTACTAATTAACAGAAGCACAGAGTCAGAGGCAAGAATTAAGCAATCAGCTCCTTCTTCTAATTCTTCCACATTTTGGAAGTCTTCCCGTGATTAGCTTGCTCTGAAAGGCCCCGAAATAGGGGGAAAAAAAGTATCACTTGGGCTAAGCAAGGGATTATAGAAATTATAGGAAAACTCCCATATGAACTTGGGAAAGAATTTAAATGAGCTGCTTAATTAGGGCAACACAAATACAACCAGAGTCAAATTCTTAGCACTTTTCTGTCAGGAATATTTACTTCTCTTGATGGGATTTTTATGAAGTTTTAGGAGTTAGATGGAATCTCGTGACCTCTGATGAAGCTGCATTTTAATATTTCATGCAACATTTGAGAAAAAGGAAACCTCTATCAGTCAAGCAGATCTGTTAAATTATGTAGAAAACACGTTTCCTTGGTTGTGAAATAGAGTGTATAATATACAAGTTTGACTTTTTCCTTTAGCATTTCGGTGCTTATTATTTCTGTATTCATAGCATCTAATAAGGTGACTAACGCACCGTGAATATGTCAGAACCCTTGCTGGAGCAAATGGATAAATAGCAAACTTGGAGCAAGGCTCTCTGTGGTTCTCAAGCTGCTGTTTGTTTCCTACACAGGAAGCCATAGAGCTGTTGACTAATTTGTTTGCCAAACAGTCAGCGATCTCCAACTAGGGGTCTAGGTTCTAGAGACACAGCAGTAAATAAGACAGGGAGAAATGCTTTTTCTCTGATAGCTAATATTCTACTCTTTTAAGTCACTATGATCCATCTAAAATGGTAGCAATATAATAGGTTAAATAAAACAATACCAAACCAAGAGTTTTTTGTTCCCTAAGAGCATAAGCATCTTTTTAGATTCCTTGATACATTCCCATTATCCTAGTGTATAGACTGGGTCAGTCCTAGAGCAGTTTACAAGGGTCCCCCATTTCCCATGCCTACCAGGCAGTAAGCCAACAGGGAACAGTGCGCATCACAGATGCGTCTCCACATGATTTCCAACCTCTGCTGACCTGGAAAGAGTTGGTAAGAAAAATTAGATTTGCAATTTCCAAAGCTCTTTCATATGTGCATGCTTAAATTAGCCACTGTTTTATGAAAATTATCTTCTTTTGCCTGTAGCCTTTGTCTATTGTTCCTCTTTCTGATGAAATTACCCCACAGCTTTTTCTCAAGAGGTGTAATCATTGGTCAGTTCTGAACAATGTGGCCGATCTATTGGACATTTAAAATGCTCCTAGCAGATCTGAGGACTTACACTTTTAAGGCTGGGCATGAGTCTCAGGAGTAGAATACCTCCACTGCATATGTGAATGATGAGTTTGGTGCCGGCGCTAACCAACCAACTACCCAACCAGACAGCAAACACCCAGATAAAACGTGCTCACCAGTAGGGTCCCAAGCAGTGGCTGAAGTTATGACCACCAAGCAGATGGGGGAAGGAAGTTCACTGCCAGCAAGTGTTTGTGAGTCTTCCAAGGTGGGAGCAACTAGCCTGGGTGACATTGCAGCACTGATCTCTCTGCTTCAATATATATAATAATCTATTCATTCAGGGATGCTGTGAAATCTGACATTATTTTATCTGGAAACCACAAATCTGTTTCTTTTCATTATTAGTTTATGAGAACTACATATGATTCAAGTATTTCCAATGAAAATTTGGTGTCCAAATTGAAATGAACTGTTACTACAAGAATTTGAAACACTACTACCAGAATTTGAAACACTAAAAAAGTAAAATATTTTAAAAATAATATAATAATAAATATTAGTTACATGTTGAATAGAGAATATTTAAAATGTATTAGCTTAAATAAAACTTGTTACTGATACCACTTCGTTTTAAGTTAAAATTTTTAACATTTATTTATTTGTATTTGTGAACCTGTGCACATGTTCATGTATACCTGTATCATGGTCATGGCCAGAAGTCAGAGGACAGCTTTCAGGAGCTCATTTTTTCCTTATCACATAGATTCCGGGAATCAAGCTTAGGTTTTCAGGCGTGGAAGCTAGTGTCATTCCCCACTGAGCCATCTCACTGGCCTTTGACTTTTTAAGTTAGTCTCTAAGAGTAGTTAAAACCCTGTGTGTGACTTGCATGATATTTCTCCTAGATAATATTCTAAGCCAATGGCAACACCTCCCTTAATGACTACTTAGATGTATTTTCCCACTCTAAAGTAATTGCCATAGGATACAAGTCCTTACCCTAGAGAACCAAGAGAGTTCTATACATTTAAGCATTCGCTGAGACTTTAATTTTACATTGTTAAATTATGTCAAGATCTTTTTTAGTCTTACTTGTTACAAGAATTTTACCTTCCCCTTTCTTTTCCTCCTTATTCCCCCTCCTTCTATATCTGCTGACCTACATAATTTCTCGTGATCTAGATATTAAATTATTAAATGTTACATTCTCACATTGTTTCTCTTGCCTAACCTTGGCAGCCTCTCCTCCTGTTTATTATAGATTTCTCCTTTGAAATATTCCCCTGCTGATTGATAAAGGTCTTGTTCACTTTATATTAATGTAACATTGAATAATGATTAATGTTTCTAGGAATGAGTAGAATAATTAAGTTGCCAACTGAAACACATTAATTTCTTCCTTACACATCCATGCTAAATTATTGTATTCTCAACTGAATTTTTCTTCCATTTTCAGAAGTATGTCTGTAATAAGCAAACTGAATGTGGGGAAAAGATATATGTCAAAAGTAGTATTGCCATCAGATGAATATTATAGTAATATAATTAATAGGAATAAGACAGTGAAAGAGGGATTTTCATTTGTGTATTGGAGTCCTGTCTGGGAAGGGGTCAGATATCTTACTACACAGCCCCAAGTGGAATCTTATAACTACATTGTCTACTATGACCACTATTTAGTCACTGTGTTTAAATTAAAATTAATTATGTGTACAATTGCCGGGCGGTGGTGGCGCACGCCTTTAATCCCAGCACTCGGGAGGCAGAGGCAGGCGGATCTCTGTGAGTTCGAGACCAGCCTGGTCTACAAGAGCTAGTTCCAGGACAGGCTCCAAAACCACAGAGAAACCCTGTCTCGAAAAACCAAAAAAAAAAAATTATGTGTACAATAGTCAAAACAGCAAAAAACAGTGATACTGTATTGGATAAAACAGGTCTGAACATGTCTGTTATTATAGGAACAATATTAGTCTGATATCTGAGGCTGATTGTGGTTGGAAGACCTGGGATAGGGAGCTGTCGGCATAGAGATGACGATGCACTCATGAACTAGATGAAGGCACTAAGGAGTGATGTCATGGGAGCGGAGAGAAGCTTCTTCTAGAATGAATTCCATTTCGACAAAGTGAATAACAGAAGAGGGGCCAATGAAAAGGACAAAGGCTGTCTTCCTTCTTTTTTATTGTTTTGCATGAAGTGTAAAGGAGAAATTAGGGCTAGCAATATAGTTGGATCGAGCTTAGTAGTCCTCAGCACAGCAGGCACTGATACTATGGCACACCCAAATTCCCAGCACTTGGACTTGGAAGGTTGAGTCAGGGACTCATAAGTTCAAGTCATTCACTACATGGTGAGTTTTAGGCCATCCTGGGATGTTTGAGACGCAGTTTCAAAAAAACAAAACAAAACAAAACAGCTTATTGTTTAATGAAGCTCTTTATGAAATGGTTATTTGCAGACAGGAGTGATAAATATATTCAGACCTACTTTTGTGAAAGACACATCCTTTTACACATTATGACTTTTTTGCATCAAAGCAAAACAAACTGTGTCTTAGATCACATCTGGAAAAAATACATGGGAAGGTTAGGGGATTTTTGTTCTGGTAACTTATGGAAGTTTGAGCACAGAATTTTGGTACTTAACATGTTCAGCATGTTAAGTTTCAAATACAATGTGACTTGAGCTTTTGGCAAGTACAGTCTGACAGTCAGTTTATTACATGCTCAGGAGCAAGCCTGGCAGATGCTCTACTCTTGTGATGCGAGAGAGGCAGAACCTTAGCTTCTGTGGGGGTTTCAGAGCCCGGCTTGTGTTCCCGTCTGGGGAGAGATGTTGAGTCTCTGTACAGATGGGATTTGGGGGGTTTAAGGATGTGTGGAAGAGCACCAGTGTCTTCTTTAGAGGTGCTCACCTTAAACTCATGGATCGACTCACTGAGTTGTTTGAGTAGTTGATTGAATAGTTGATTGAAGGCATAATTACCCTTTATTTAACATGACGCTCACAGTTTAGGAGCCAAAAATATTAATAAAGTAGAAATGAAGTAACAAGCACAAAGACTAGTTTCTTGGAAGGTGCTTGACTTTTCAGTCTTGGGAGAGGTCAAGTTTAAGGGAGGTTTGTGTCATGGAGAACCAGCAGGATAAATGAACATTAAGAACCCCTCAGTGATGTACTCAAAGTGAGCATTTAGCATTTTCAATTTAACTATTAGGAAACATCTAACTCATTTTCATTAATATAGTTACTGCCGCACTCCTCTTCTTGAGAAGTCAATTAAAATTTTCATCTACTGTTTACTACTACTCAGAAATAATAAAAATGCATTAAAAGTAAGATCACTTTCCTCCTGCATGTGGCCTATTGTCACCCCCATGTCACCTCTTCCTGTTATCTCACAGGCTAGCTGAAGCACATTTCTTCTTTTGCAGAGTTCCTGAGCATTTCCATGGCCCTCACAACATCAGGCTGACCCCCTTGCTAGACTTGGCTGCTCCAGGCAGTGTGGTGGGTCTTCATTCATTTCTGAGTTTCATTATCTGCCAGAGATCTTGACTTACAGAAGAGTCTCCATGATTTATTCATTGATTCCTTGCTTAATTCCACAAAATGTTTGAGACAGATAGTAAGTATGTGTGCTGATGTGGGATTTTATCCAGCCATAAAGAAGTAGGGAAGTAGACGGATCTGAAATGTATCAAATGTGGTAACCCAGACCCAGAAAGAAGAACACCATATTTTCCCTCATATACTAGCTGTTAATTTTTGTATATTTGGGTGTGGGTGTTAGTATAGATCATGAACAGGCAGGGACCTAATATAATATAATACACGTGACCTGTAAGAAGAAAGGGAGCTATGTGAGGTAGAAGGGCACACATTTGGGGAATAGGGCAGGAGCTCAACTGAAGCAAAGTTTTTATACAAATGCAGTAATGCAATCAATTACTTTGTATGTTAATTAAAAAACAAAATGAGAAGTAGCAAAGTGTTCAGAAAAAAAACATGTCTTGAAAATTTCTGCTTGATTGATAACAAATTGCATTCAGTCATATTAGTTTTCTGGCTGGGTGGCTTAAACAGCAGGAATGTGTTCTCTCACAGCCTGGAAACAAAAATTTGAAGCTCAAGGTGGCAGCAGGCTAGCTGTCTTCTGAGGCCCCTTTCCTTGGCTGGCAGATGGAAGGTTCTTGCCAGGCCTCCACAGACTGCCCCTTCACGTGTTCACGTTTTCCCTGCTCTAAGGGCAATAGGCAGGTAGCCAGGTTGAATTAGAGTTCCCTGATGGCTGTTTCAATTTTATGGCTCTATTAAAGATTCTATCTGCAAATACAGTCATATTCTGGAGCACTATGGGTTAGATATTTACCATGTGAATTTGGAAAGGATGGAGATTAAGCCGCAGTACAATTTTATCCAAGTATCATGGCAAGTTGGGGTTTTGAAAGTTGGAAGGAAACAAGCTAGGGTATGGCCTTAGACTGTATCGGTTAGAACTTAGTGTTTTATTTGCTGAAAAAATATTTTTGAAGCTGGGCATGGTAGTGCATACCTTTAATCCCAACACTTGGTAGGCAGAGGCACACAGATCTCTGAATTCAAGGCTACCTTAGTTTACAGAGCTAGTTCTAGGATAGCCAGGGTTACACAGGGAAACCCTTTCTCAAAAAACCAAATGTATTATTGACCATGTCCTTTGCTTTACAGAAGCTTCTCAGTTTCAGGAGGTCTCATTTATTAGTTGTTTCTCTCAGTGTCTGTGCTACTGGTGTTATATTTAGGAAGTGGTCTCCTGTGCCAGTGAGTTCAAGTGTATTTTGCACTTTCTCTTCTATGAGGTTCAGTGTGGTTGGTTTTATGTTGAGGTCTTTGATCCTCTCAACAGAGGAATCTAAAATGGCTGAAAGACACTTAAAGAAATGCTCAACATCTTTAGCTATCAGAGAAATGCAATTCAAAACAACTCTGAGATTCCATCTTACACCTAAAAATGGCCAAGACCAAAAACTCTTATGGCAACTTATGCTGGAGAGAATGTGGGGTGAGGGCAACACTCCTCTATTGCTGGTGGGAGTGTAAACTGTTACAGCCCTTTTGGATATCAGTATGGCAATTTCTCAGGAAATTAGGAAACAACTTACTTCAGGATCCAGCAATACCACTTTTGGGCATATACACAAAGGATGCTCAATCATACCATGAGGATATGTGCTCAACTATGTTCATAGCAGCATTATTTGTAATAGCCTGAAAATAACCTAAATGCCTCTCGACTGAAGATTAAATAAGGAAAATGTGGTACATTTCCACAATGGAGTACTACATAGCAGAAAAAATAATGATATCTCAAAATTTGTGGACAAATGGATAAATCTGGAAAACATCCTATTGAATGAGGTAACTGAGACCCAGGAAGTCAAATATCATGTGTACTCACTCACAAGTGGCTTTTAGACATAAAGCAAAGAAAAAGTGGCCTACAATTCACAATCCCAGAGAACCTAGACAACAAAGAGGACCCTAAGAGAGACATACATGAGTCTAGTCTATATGGGAAGTAGAAAAAGCCAAGATCTCCTGAGTAAATTGGGAGCATGGGGAACTTAAGAGAGGATAGAAGGGTAGGAAAGAGATAGGGAGGGGAGTGTAAAAAATTTATATAGCTCAATAAAAATAATTTTTAAAAAGTTTCAATAAAAAACCCAAATGTGTGTATGCATTATACATTTTTCTCATTTCATTTTATAATTCAAAATTAAATGGTTTGATTCAGTGTCCAAAGACAGAGATAATTAAAAAAAAAGTGATTGAGGAGGTCTGGAGAGATGGGTAATGGGTAAAGGTACCGCACCTGCTGCAAAGTTTGACAACCTCACTAAGTTCAGTCCCTGGAACCTATGTGGTAGAAGAGGAAGACTGACTCCACTAAGTAGTCCCTCGACTTTCATATATGCACTCACCAGCCTCTTTAATAAATAAATATAGTAAAAAGATTGAGAAGTTACTCAGCAGTAGACATAGTAAGTTGTCTAGCAAAAAAATGAGGCCCACTTCTCAAAACAAGTTCCCAGCCATGATGAAAGCAAGGGTTATTTCCCAGCAATTCTTTCAACTAAGTAATGAGGTGGCTCAGAGAAGATGCTCTGACTGGAGGATCCTGTCAACTTAAAGGACAGACTCCTTATAGGGGGTTGGGTTTGATGTCTCCCAGATCCCTGTATTAGAACTTGATCCCAGTGCAAGTGTTGAGAGGTGGAACCCTGCGAGGGGATTAGATCATGAGGGCACCTCACAATCAATTGACACCATTATCTCGGGAGTGGGTTAATTATTGTGGGAATAGGTTCTGCTGGAAGGAGTAAGTCCCACTCCTTCCTTCTTTCTCAACCATGGTGCTTCATCCTTCTGTTTTCTACTGTGGAATGATACAACACCAAGACCTTACCAGATGCAGGCCCTTCAACCTTGAACATCTCAAGTTACATAATTGTAAGAAATAAATTCATTTTCTTTATAAATTATTCAGTTTTAGATATTGTGCTATAACAGCACAGTATACAGCAAGACAAAGGATCTACGTGAAAGTATTTGTTATTTGGAATTGACTTCTCTAGGAAAAGAGAAATGATATGAGTCATTCAGAGAACATCTTAATTGCTCAAAGTTTATTTTGAGATCAAAAATGTAAACATCAAGCAATTAGCTTGTTGGTAATATTTCCTGACTTTGCCATTAATCAGCATTACTCATTAGTCATTTATGTATATATTTGTGAATGTAGATATTTACTGCCTACTATTCAAAGAATGATGTAAATGAGGTCACTCAGTTGTATGCATATATACAAATATACTTAATTTAATTTCCTTAAGGAAGACACAAGTTTCAAATAAGTAGGTGAATATATAGTTGATTTTAGCACTCAAGTCAAAATAATTTTATTTGCCAGGAGTTTTTGTCAGAAAGGCCAGTCATTTCTTCTACACTGTCCTTCCATCTTTGTTCTGTTGCTCTGCCCCCTCATGCCCTGAGGAATGGGGTAGCCATCTGGACAGTCTCTTCCCTTTCTCTTAAAGTTAATTGGCTCAAAGACAGACAAAATGGGACCAGTCAGACTGTAATTAGTAATTAGTAGAAATCTGGAACTAGAACAGAGATTCTAATGTTGGAGGTCTCAGTGAGATTTCTGAAGGCACGCTGGGGGTAGGGAGAGAAGGGGAGAGAGAAGGAAGAGGAAGCAATGACAGACCGCATGGTTTTGAGAGATGGAGGTCCTGCTTCTGACTTCTTGGTTCATTGTAATAGTTTCCTTGAAGTCTGATTTTATTTCCTTTTAAGATTTATTGGGTATTTCTCTAGTATTCCAGTATTCCCTCTTATTTGCTTATAGTTACTTGTCCTTTTTGATAGATTTCATGAAGGTGGTGCTGTTGCAATAAGTAGTTTTACGAAGGTGGCATGTTGTGTGTGTGTGTGTGTGATTTGCAATACCATTGGTAACTGATGCTGATTTAAATGATCGATGTTTCATTGAGTGATCCATTTTAAGATACTGAGATGGTTTGTGAACCCCTGCTAGCAGTGGCTGGCTATTAGATACCACTGTCTATGTGTTAGGTGTTATGATCATATTTTAAATGCATTATCTTTCTCTCTCACCAAACCTTATGAGGCAGGAACTGTGATATTTATACTTTGCAGATGTGGAGATGAAGATTCAGACGTGAAAGGAAAGATTCTGGAGCATTCATATCCTTGAGGTTTTGAACATATCTTAAAAGTATCTACTTATAGATGTCAAGAGTATTATCACTTTTAAGTTTATACCAGTGTTAGGTTTTATGTTTTTTGAGTTGTATTTATTTTTATACACAGCTTTCCTAGAAAACAGTAACGGGTCCAGGGTGGCTGAAGTGGAATGCTGAAAGATGAGATGAAAATAACTATGAAAATAATGAGATAAATATAATAGAAAATATTATAGAAGCTCTATTTAGCACATTAAGGCTTTCCTAGTTTGTTTTTTTTGAGACAGGTTTTCACATAGGTTGGCTTGACATTCACTGTGTCGCCAAGACTAGCCTCAGACTTGTGCCAATGCTCCCATGTCTATTTTCTAGATGCCAGAGTACAAGTGTGACCCTCCATCCCAAGATCAAATTTAGGACTTTTGACTATGAGTGTTGGATCTTTTCACAAAGAACCAGGGTTGGGCTGTGTGACAAGTACAGTGGCAGAGGTGACAGAGTGATTTCTGAGATTGGGTCATAAAGTGCACAGACCGCAGGGTCTGTGTCATTCTTTTAGAGTGTTCACTATTGAAGAAGCTGACATCATCTTTTTAGGATGCATAGGCATTCATGTGGAAACTCATATATACAAAAGAAACCTTTCCCCACTGCCAGTACCAACTTTTAGCCATGGGAGGTGTCTCTTTGGCAGCAGAACCTCCATTTCCAGGAAAACTTTCAGGTGGTCAACAGTCCTGGCAAACAAATGTCCTAGTGCAATATCATGGAGAACCCTGAGTCTGAACCCTAGTCAAGCTGATCTTGAATCCCTGAGCTGTAGGAACTCTGAGTACCACAGGTATTTTATGTTTCTTTAAGAAATTAAATTGGGGGCATTTGTTAAATGTTCATATCTATAATCTTGATTTGAAAGTCTTTGTGGATGGAATCAACAAGATGGCTCAGTGGGTAAGTTTGTTTCCTCTAAGTCTGACCACCTGAGTTTGATCTTGAGTGAGTAATTAAAAAGTTCTGTGAATATGATATAACTGGGAAAGAATGATTATCATATCAATGAATTAGTAAGTAAAAGGGAATCTATATTTTTCCTAGTTAAAATCCTTTATTTGATTTAGGAAAAACCTTGTAAACAAATCTCTGATAAGAGAACAAGGGGAAAAAGGATTCAACAGTATCTGATGAACAATTGATTCAAAGATAACTGAACTTCATATGCATAATGCATAACCACAGGAAAAGCACAAAGAAAAATAACACCATTTTGAATGTTAGTAATTTAAAGAGAATAAAGCAAAAGCATGATAAAGCAAATTAAAAGACAAGGTAGGGGAAGCATGGTGTGGTTGCTCTTGTCTGTAATTCCAGCACTTGGGAGGTGGAGGAAGGTGGATCAGGAATTTAATGGGTGTTCAAGGTTACATTGTGAGTTCCAGCCTAGGTGACATAAGATCTTATCACAAAACAAATGAATTAATGAACAAACAAAACTAGGGAAATGTTTGTAGCACACAAAATAGATATTGACTGTTCTTATACTGAGACTTTGGAAACCACAGAGAGACAATCTGAAGAAAACTTCAGGGTCACAAAAAGTAGAACTAAAACAGTTTTGATCAGTATCTATAAGATATTATCCTAAAATTATCCCCCAAATTTAGTTATGTCAGGGTGAGATACTTGAGTAAATTTGGCTGTGTTGTAGTGAGGTATTTTGTTTAGTAAATTATTGAAATGTTTAGTTTGATTTTTTTAAATAAAAAAACAGTTCATATGATGCCTCTGTGTTTATACTTTTCTCAAACCAGTTAGCTCCTTCCTTCCACATTAGCAGGCCTATTGGTGTGCTTACTCAGGGCTTGTGTAGGCCACCATATTTGTGAAGCAATGTAGTGAAGCTTCCCTGTCATTTCCAGGAGCTGCATCTCACAGCAGATTTCCTGGTCCTCTGGCTCTTCCAATTTCTCTGCCCTCCTTTGTATTTCATTGAGCAGGAGTTATATTGTAAATGTATAATGTACTCCATGATCAATCATTTTCTGCATTTTGACCAATTGTGTTTTTTTTTCTAATGGTCTCTGTTGCAAGAGAAGCTTCTTGAGGAGGGGTGGAAGTTATGCTTACCTGTGAGCATAAGGAAAGTATTTAGGGCTCACTTAGAAATTATACTGCCTTCCTAAGGAGCTGGCAGCAGCTTCTCCTTTAAGATCTGTGCTCCACTAGCCCTGGGTAGTTGACCATGTTTCCAATTCCAGGTGGATTTCCTTTCAGTTAACAGGCCTTAAGCCCAGTGAGACAGTTGTTGGTTACTTCCAAGGTATAAATACCACTATTTCACCTTTAGGAATATCATGCCATGGTGGTTATTGTTATGGTTCATAGGCATCATAGCCAGTGAGGACTATTTTTTTTTCTCACCTTTGGAAGATTGCACGGTACTTTCTGGTACCATGAGAACTAGTCCTTGGGAGGAGGCTTCCAGGCCAGAGTCATCTCAGATTCTCTGAGTCTTGTGTCTGAAGTACACAGTGTTTCAGCAACAGGGATTTACCCTCAACCCCTGGAACCAACCAAAGGCAACAGCAGTGGCCTGTATTGTTTTGGGAGGCCCTAGAACTCTCTTGAGCAACAATTTGAAAGGCAAGTTCTCATTCTTGGTACTAGGGTTTTTATTAGATAATCTATAGTTCTAAGTGGGAACATTGTTAGCCTAAGTGATTTAACATCATCTAAACTATATATGTATGTCTATACACATGAACTTATAGGTATTTATATGTAACTTTAAGGATATGAAAAATAGCATGATTTCTTATAGCTATTTTAGGCAATTCTCCTATCAGACACTGTCCCAGCATAGTTACAGATGCTCAAGGTACTGTAAATGCCTATTGTCATCGCAATGAAGTAGAAGGTTCCCATGAGGGCTCTGCTGAGATTCCTGAGGAGATATCCGACAAACTTTTCCTGACTTTGTTTAAATCTCTGCTTCCAGAAGTTACCCACAGAAGAAATCTGGCTGCCTTTTGTGAATGTCAAGATTCTAAGGGGCATAATTGGTAATTAGGGGGTTTCCATGACTCTTCAAAGAGCTTGGTAAGCCACGTGGAAATCTGAAATGATTCCTGGATGAATAAGTGGCAAGTTCCACACTGAGGCTGAATCATCAGTGAGTAATGCCCTACAGTGACCAAACCCCGAACGAGTGCTATGGCAATGTGTGCTGCTGCGCCTCTCTGGCTCTGATTTCTTGCTGTGTATAGATGCGCACCAAATCAGAACAGTGTTTCAAAATATACTTTCAAGGTTTGTGGTCCATTGAAACCAAGATTAATTTTCTTTATTGCAGTCATTTCTTTATTATAATGACATCTCAATCTTGGAAGGCATCAATTGAAGATGGGAATTGGGCATAGAGGAGAGGGAATCCGGCACTTTTGAGAAGGACCCCAGGAGTCTGGATGATAGTGCCTCTGGCTACACGAGGCTTGTGGAGCTTGGACTTCGGTGCCTCTGAGGATGTGTGTCATCCTCAACACTTGTAAAAAAATAGCCAACTGGGAAAGAACCCTCATGAAATGTCTAATTGTTGATGTCTATCGCCAATGAGAAAAACAGATTTGAGGATGCAGAAGAGGGAGTATTAACGCCTGTGTTTCCCCAAAGCTCCAGAATGGTGTAAGCATCTTCCTGGACCTCAGGTCCTGGCTGGTGATGTTGATGCAAGAGAAGAAAGAGTCCAAAAGTAGTGGAGGAAGAGGAACCCATAAGATTCTGAGGGCTATGTGTGTAATAATTTATTACCATTGCTTCTGACGCTCAGGATAAAGACATGGATAGACATTGAACACCCTGACCACATTTGCATGGGGCTGCTTAACACTTTACTGTCCGTATGCACCCTACCAGTGTGTGGAGGCATCAGAGATAGAAAAGACATAGAGAAATAGTTTCCCACCCTCCTATAGGCTAATATAAGCTGTGGAGAGGGCAGAGCCAACTGAGTGATGTTCTCTCTTTTTTTAAGACTATATGATGTTATCTTTAGAGAGTTAATTATTTAGCTTTCTATCTACATATCTCTATTTTTCTCCTTGTTTTCTTTGATATAAATTCTAATTTGTACCTTACCTAGCTTTCATAGTACTGCAATGGGCTATGTAGGCTGCCTGAGGTAAAATGTCATCAACAGTGTCATCCGGCTGTAAGCCCTGTGAACTACAATGGTCCCCAAAGAAATGGGAATTTCCTCCAGAAATCTCATGCTTGGGAGATGGGAAAGGCACTACCCGGAGGGGGAGCTTGTCTCTTGGAAAGAGATTTCAAGCAGTTCTAATAACATGTCAGACTACCTTACAGGGTGAGACTGAATCCTAGATAAACATGGGGCAGTGGTGGGAGTGATTGCGTCTTGCCCATTGCTGCTTAGATGTGCATGTCTTTGGTCCTCTGTTTAAACTCTGATCTCATTTTAAGAGCCTAGAGAGGGACTCGAGGGTTTGCTGACTCTCTTTGGTCTTCTTCCCATTATGTCCACATTGAGTAAATCTCCTTTTTCTGCTTTCCACTTTTACTTAGGCTCTTTTAATTGGCTTATTGAGGATGAGTGGTCAGACCTAACCTGGGCACCCTTAAATTTGATAACAATAGGACTCTTATTCCACCCCTTTTCCTCTTTTGTATCCCTTAACCATTAGGTGACAGACTTCACCCTGAAAGGTCAGAACTTCTGCAATTTTATGATCAGATCTAAATTTCCGCAAACAAGATTCATTTCAAACAAAGGGCCATTAATCAACAATGCCCCCGAGAGCAGGGACAAGGAGAGAGTGCATGTAAGACCTGAGCCAGCCCTCAAAGTGTCTCAAAGCAATGACCAAAAAGGACAGTGTCTATAATCCCTCTGAAACCTGCCCAGGCTTGCCTAAGTATGCCCAAAAGTAGGAAAACTAAAACCTCAACCAATCAAAATGAATCAAAATTGAAATAATGTAACTGCTGCTTGTTTAACCAACCGTGACTAAGATGACCTAACTCTTCTTAGTACTCCCCTAGCTATGCTTAAAAGGAGTGTGCATGCTCCTCTCAGGGTTGCCATTTTGTACAATTGGTTGGCCTGCATGCTGACTGTCTCTGCAGAATAAATGCTCTTTGTTTTTACATACTATTTGAGTCTGGGGTCTTCTTGAGCAATTCTAGGATGCTTACAACCCTACTATGTGCTCCAGCATGGTATGCTGTGCCACTGCAGGCTCGTACAATGGGGTCAATTCATAATGGAATCAAATCTCTGAGCCTGTTAACTAAAATAGCTCTCCTCCTCGTCGTCATGCTCTTTCTCTTCCCCCTTCCCTTCTCCACTCCCCTCTCTGCAAGTGCTCTGTGACTTTACTAGTGAAGTACAACCCGGGCACCAATCGTCTCTCTTTATAGTTTGCATCCTGTATCTGTTCAAGGTGTTACTAGAGCTGCCTTCTGGTAGGTTACCTTTGGTCGAGGTGTCTTTCTTTCATGGTACTCAGGTAGAATCCAGGACAGAAAATTATGATCAATAGACTATTATTTCAGATCCATCCAAATAAACCAAACCAAGACTTTAATATTTGTTTTCTCCCCGGGTCATTTTACCATGCAAATCACGTTTTTAATGTGTGAGCCTGAGCTTAGCAAAATCCTGTAGGGCCTTAAGAATCAAAGGAAAATTTAAAATGTGTCAACTAGTTTCTTAGTGCAATGTAATCCTATTCTGATTCACCAGCTATTAGTCATGACTGAATACAGAGATGAGTATGTGAATGGAAAACTTCTCAGACTTTCTTATTAAATGGACTTTATGAAAATTGAACATGAATAGACTCCAAAATGAGGAGTTTCTTTCTTCAAATGGCTGTGACTCTTTATGGCCAATTTTGGGAAGAAGGCAGAGATACAAGACCAAGAAAGGCTGTCCTCATCGCCATTCTTCTTCACTGAGTTGTTCACCTATGGAACCTTCGTTCTGTGCTAACCGCACAGCTAATATCCTTTTATTGAAAGAAGTCAATGATCTAGTGTGAGCAGCAGGTACGGGAACAAATATATATCTTCAAGTTATAATCAATCTGCAAAATTGAGTGAGAATAAAGTAGGATGAGAACACTTGAAGAGTATCAAGGATTTGGTTAACCTTTTTGCAAGCAACCAAAGGAATTCTGATACTGTTGACAGTCAATGGGTAGAGTTGGAATCAAAGTAAGCTTCCTTAAAATGGTGCTGTGTGCCTGCATTGGTACAAATCCCTTAACTTTTCCCTTAGATGCAACGATTGGCATGTCAACAGCCATTTTGTGCATGATTGGTCCAAGAGTGGGCATTTTAATCCAAGTAAAAAACAATCTTAAAAAAAAAAAAAAACAAAGCGACTAATCAACTAACCAACCAAGAAACAAAAACAAATTACGAAAGCTACAGGAGATGACCAAGCCTTCAGAATCATTAGCGCCAGTTGATTGGCTGAAGGAAGAGTCACTCGGGACAACAGAAAAGACTGAAGCAGAAATGCTTCCTTGGTCTTGGCTGTTGTGAGAGATCCATGACTCTTTAAACCTAGCTCTGGTTAATTTTTGTTACTTCCTATGAATGCCACAGTTGCTATGTTGTCCTCAATTTTTCCTTTGTTATGTATTTGCTCAGATGCTCATATTTCCCATAGACCTGGCTTGGTTGTTTAATTTAGGTTGAAAATGGATTTTCCCAGATATATCTATTAAGTTTAATTCCTGGGTAATGGGAAACCAATCAAACTGAATTAATAAATCCAGGTTTATTCTGAACACCGCATTTCTAGGTGGCCCCAGGGAAAGTTGAGGAGACCATGAGAGGAAATTGTGAGGTGGAGGCTTTTAATACTCTCAGGGGTGGAGTCACTGATGGCAGGCTTTCTTGGGAAAAAATGACTCAGCAAGTCTGCACTGAGGCAACTCCGGGAGAGGGGGCTTGGTGTAGAACAATATCTACTTTTTTTTCCTTTGCAGCTTCTGAGAGAATTTATTTTCAAACTAAAAGTATTCTCTAAGGAGTCATTTCTAGCTATAGAATTATGCCGCAGGGTGCTTGTCAACGTATTTAGAGTCACACTGTAGAATAATTAAGAGTTAATATCTCCAATTAATTCAATCAATAAAGAAGGGGGTGAATTAAAGAGATATTTTCAAAAGGAAGTTTCCAGTAAATAAAATAAATTAAAGATGGCCAACATCTTTAGTCACCCGTAAAAACAAATTAAAACTACACTGAAATTGTAACTCACCCTAGTCAGAATGGCTAGCATCAAGAAAAAACAAAACAAAACAAGTGCTGGTGTGGATATAAGGGAGTAAATGGCTCTTATACAGTGTTGTGGGAATGTAAATGAGTTCAGCTTTAATGGCAATATATATGAGGATTCTTTAGGAAACTAGAAATAGAACTACTATTTAATTCAATTGTGCTATTTCTGTGGTATACCTAAAATAATCAAAATTAGTATATAATATATATACCTGTATCCCAATCTTAATTGCGGCACTATTTGTAATAGTCAAGTTATAGAATCAGTGAATGCCCATCAATGGTTAAGTAAAATGTTTAACTTAACACACACACACACACACACACACACACACACACTGGTTATTATTCAATTACTAAGAAGAAAGAGGTGGGACGATAGCTTAGTTCAGTCCTGGAACACTTTCTATAATATGCAAGGCCCTAGGTTTAATTCCCCAAAACAACAGCGTCAACAACAAAACTCCAAACAAACAACAACAAAATGAACAAAATAATATCATCCATAGTAAAATGGGTAGAACTGTGAATCATCATTGTGTCAGGATAGTAAAGATGTGGAGAGAGAGGCATCCAGATTATTATATGAAAGGATACCGGCAGCAGAGAAAGACTGGAATTGTTTCTCCACATGGGCTACATGGAACAAACAGGCTGTGCTCAAGAGTGGTCCTCAATATACAATGAAAGCGAAGGTGGGTGCTGTGTAAATAAGCTACAAAAGATCAGAGATCATGCGGTGCAGGGCTGTTGAGCATCTGTCTTTTTTTTCCTGGCTCACTATTCCTCGGTGGTAATGCCTCTTTCTTTCTTAATCAGCTGCCCTCATTTCTATTACTGTTTAAGATAATTCCCTGGTCCAGATCCTTGTTCCAGAACACAAGAACATGCAAGTCTTAGTAGGCGTCTGTTAGGTCTGAGTCAGTCCATATGTCCAGAAATGACAATCTTGGCTCAGTTCAAGCTGGACTATAAGGAAGATTTCTGGCAGTTAGATAAAAACCAACATTCCTCAGGATCTTGTGAAACAGATTTTCTGTCTGCAAACAGGAGTCCTTTTCCTTGCTTCTCCATTTACATATATCTGTAGTACCTATCAGCATATCAAAGTCCATGTGATGTGGGTTGTCCTTCTGTATATGTGTTGCTTTTATTGGTTAATGAATAAAGCTGTTTGGCCAAGGACTTGGGAGAGTAAAGCCAGGCAGGATATATATATATGTATGTATATATATATGTATGTATATATATATATATATATATTTAAAGATGGCCAACATATTTAGTCACCAGTAAAAACAAATTAAAATTACATTGAAATTGTAACTCACCCTAGTCAAAATGGCTAGCATCCATTTTATATATATGTGTGTATATGTATATATGTATACACACACATAGAAGGAAACAAAAAAAGAGAAAAGTTGAAGTAGAGTGGGTACAGTTAGAGAAGAAAAGGAGAATCAGGGAAGATGAAGGGAGGGTAAGAAGGTCATTGGTAGAGTGAATGTGATAAAAATATTTTATTGAGTACACATGAAAATGCTACAATAAGACCCATTGTATAATTAAGAAGAAAACTGGGTAGTGGTGGCACATGCTTTTAATCCTAGCACTCTGGAGGCAGAGACAGGTTAATTTCTGTGTTTGAAGCCAGCCTGGTCTACAGAGCAAGTTCTAGGACAACCGGGGCTATACAGAGAGACTTCAATCTTGAAAAACAAACAAACAACCACACAAATAACAACAAAAACAAACAAATAAAAAAAACAAAAGAAGAAGAAACAGAGGAAAAGAGTTGATTTTTCCTTTACTGGACCCCAATTCATTTTCAGCCCTTTCGCAGAGGGCACTGGACAATATCATGACTGGAATTTTGTACTGTGGATAAGCATGTGTCCACAAACCATCCATTAAGGATGTTAGTCACATTGCAGGTGGTCTAGAGCCATTTTAAGTATCCCAGTAAGCTTTTTCCTCTCTAAGCTCCACATCCTCTTTAAACAAAGCAGATGATAAGGGCCTTCTCAGCAGGCTACAGGGAGGATTAAGAGACCCTGGCTGTGCTGTGGCTTCCAAGTCCAACAAAACCTACTCTTTAATGGACATTTCATTTTGAGAGATTCCAGGGTACAATTCAATCAATTCTTCAGCTACTGTGTGTCATGTAGGCTGTAATTTTCATACCATACATATCCTCAGTGTTTCCCACCTAAGCTTTTCATGCCAGATAATATTTTCCTGTCTGTGTTCCTGAAACTGTGTGTGTAGCTACTAACTTCTGATACCAGTAGTCATGCTAATTAAAACTTAATTGCAAACACTGACACTGGTTAATTAATAAAAAAAACATTTCAAACAAAAAGGAAGGCTGGGGAGATGGTTAAGCAGATAAAGCACTTGGCCTGTAAACATGGCGGTTAGAGTTTATCCCTAGAACGCACAAAGAAGATGGATGGGTATGAAGAGCCCCTAAAATCTCAGCACTTAGGGAGCAGAGATGGGAACACTAGAGCAAGTTGGCAAGTTAGACTAGCTGGAATTGTTAGCTCTGGGTTCAGGGAGAGATCCCGCCTCAATAAATAAAATGAAGACTGATCAAGGGACTCAGACACTTGGTATCAAGTTCAGACCTCTGCATGCATGAGTACTACAAACATGCGAATATGAGTACATACATGCATACTATATACATATACACATAGGCAAAAGTATTTTAAAAAGATAGTGGGGAGTCCAAGTTCAGAATGCTAAGAGATGTCATGCCCCTGCACTGCATTCTAGCTGTGAAGTGTCTGACCTCTTACAATATTTAAAGGCCACTGAGAACCTCAGATTGATTACATTTACGTCCTGATGGAGCTTCTGGAAACCAAGAAGAGGAAAAGCATTCATTTTCTATACATAATACAGAGTGTAGGAATTTCCCTGTGAGGGTGACAGAATTTTTGGGTAGAACCTTATATAAGTATACTTTTGGTTCCTGTTGCTTTTATTTTTAGCATTTAAATATTGTCCAAGTTATAGTTTGTGGACAGTGATATGCTCAGATTTTATGGGTGCTGTTCAGTCAGTTTTGATGCATGTCTCCTATCAAGGTGTGAGGTGTTTCTGTCACCAAACAAGTTTGCTCAGGCCTGTGGCCTGTCAACCTGCCATCTCTGAAGCAACACAGAGTACATTTATCTTATCATGTCCTAGAATTTCATGCACGATGAGGCATTTAGTGTACATTGTTGTGTTTTGAACCAATTTGAAGGCAATTCTTGACTCAGCTACTTTCCATGACATCATGTAAACTCAATAGACCTATGAGATCAGACTTTGGGCACTGATCCTTGACTCTTGAGAGACAATAAGTGAGGCAGGTAGATGCCTTTCATTTTTGCCGCTGAACCACATTGTTTTCCCCAAGCTACCTTTTCCCTGGTATAGTAACTTTTCATTGGTTTTCAGCTTCACACTAGGGGCTAAATCTTTGGCTTTGAGATCTTTACCATCTACATAAACTTGAACTCTGACTTAATTTAATTTAAATTCTCTTGGCTTTGTGAAAATAGTGCCCTTCCTAACTTTATGTCATATGTATGGTTTTGTTGTTGTTGTTGGTGATGGTTGTGGTGTTGTTTTCTTCAAATCAAAACCTAAATTGTAGCCTCGTGATGTATTTTGGAGCACTCAGTCAGCCCTGTTGTCCCAAGCCCCAGTTGCTGCAATTGGCTTTGCGGTGTGCACTGAAGGATGGGTACTTCTCTGTCAATGTTCCCATCTGTTCCGGTGACTTATGCAGGATTTCTAGTAAACAACCTCAAAGCACAAACCGGCATCTTACTTTCACTGACTTTCTTAAAGTCACAGTTGGAGGTGTCCTACATGAGCCCAAAAGACTGCACTATATTCCTGATGAAGTTCAGACATTTGGGGGCATGGCGTATTTGATGCTGTCAGGATGAGGTTGTCAGAGACTTACTCACATGAATGGCTATCTCAGTATTAGCTGGGAGACAAATTCATACGTGAATCGAGGATAAGAAGCTGGCACGGATTTGGGAGTACCCAAGAGAGAACATCATCGGTGTTATCTTCCTGGGTCCAAACAGTGCATGTCAGGGGGTGAAGTCTGAAAAAGCAGTTGAGGAGAAATGGCTATAGGAAGTTACATTAATAAGAAAGCATGATTTTTAGGACATTCTTCTAGAATGTCCTATTCAAACAGGGAAGAAAGCTTCCCCGCTCCCCGCTTCAGTGAGGGGTGCAGCAGGGCCTCGCTGTGTTAGAGGCTTCAGTGCAGGAGCTGCTGCTTCTTCCTGTCAGCCCCTCAGTTTCCTCAGTGGGGGGCAGCATGATCCATGGCTTTATGACACCCAAGGACAGAGAAGACACTTGATTGGTGCTGTGATCTGAGGCTTGTAAGACTAGACTTTGTATGACTAGGCTTTGTATGACAAAAGAGAGGCCACAGAAAAGGGAATATTAAGAATGTTCCAGAAATTGTGAGACTTTGACAATTCAAAGGCACAAAATCATTCAATCTTCCTAGTTGAGCTTCACAACTTACTTCTTATTTCCCCTCTGAAATTTGCTTTCTAATTAGTTTGAGCCATATATTATCGTCATCTTTTTCCTCTTCCAAATGAAATTTGTACCTAGTACCTTGATCTGGCGAGGCTTTCAATAAACCCCCATTACACTTTAGCGAGTCCTAGAGCTACATTGCTTGCCGTATACCGGTAAGTCTTATGGTATAGGCAGGGGCATTTTTGAAGCTAATAGAAGTTGTATTAAAGCAGCTTTATGCTTATGAGAGTGGAAAAGTACTGTTCAGTGAGAAAAATGGATGCCTAGAACTGTGTTTCTAATGAAATCATACCTTATGTATGAGCTTTGCCAATGGATATTTTAACACTTACTGCAAGATATATTAAAATCCCAGGTAATCACTACTCCACCTATTTGTAAAGACCCTAGAGGAAACTTTCTTCTTGGAAAACAGAATGAGAACAAGTGGTAGAGGCAGGTAGTGTATTCCTGGTCCAGCTCCAGTAACCATTCCTCTTCGACAGTGGCCTTGACAGTAAGGCTGCACAAAGATAATGCTGGTTTCCAGTCTCTACCATTCAGTTTGTGGGGCCTTTTGTGATCTTGATTTCATTAATATACAGCTCAAACTAATTAGAAAGTAAATTTCAGAGGGAAAATAAGAGATTAATAAGTTAATTAACTAATTGATTTTTTTCTTTTGAAGACAGGATCTTACTATGTAGCCTTGCCTGGCCTGGAGCATTCTGAGTAGTTTAGGAAGGCCTCAGATTTATAGAGATCTGCCTGCTTCTGTCTCCCAGTAAAGTGCTGGGATTAAAGACATGCACAGGTATGTCTGGCATTGGTGGTATGTATGTATGTATGTGTTGTAATAGGAGCGGCGGGGCTGCGTCCCCAGCACCCCAGCCACCTGGCTAGCTTATGCCCCAAAATAATTACAGGGACACTGTATTCTTTTAAACACTGCTTGGCCCATTATATCTAGCCTCTTTTTGGCTAACTCTCGCACCTGGACTAGCCCATTTCTAATAAGGTATGTAGCACCGCTAGGTGCGCTTACCAGGAAGATTCTAGCCTACGTCCATCCTGGGTCAGAGCTTCATCGATCGCGTCTGCCCTGAGAGGAGCTGAGTGATGTCTGTTTGAGGAGTCTTACCTCACTTCCTCTTCCTCCCAGCATTCTGTTCTGTTTACTCCTCCCACCTATGTTTTAACCTATCAGGGCCAAGCAGTCTCTTTATTGCTTAACCAATGAAATCAACAGATTGATATATGACACTCCCACATCATGTATGTATGTATGTATGTATTTATTTATTTATTTATTTATTTTGTGTGTATGTGTTCATCTGACTTACCAGAATTTTCCTAGAGGAAATATATCTGGCTGTGTTCATATGGGTGTTTTCAGATGAAATTAGTCGTTAGACTAAGTAGTGAGGGTTGCCATTCTCAGTATGGGTTGAGCTCATCCAACCTTTTGAAGGACAAGATAGAACAGAAACGCAGTAAGAAGGAGGTATTCTCCAGGTTTTCCTCCTCCATGCTTATTTGAGCTGAGATATCACATCCTATCCTCTATGGACCTCAGTCTAGGACATACAATCACTGGATACCCTGCTTTGCAAGTATTAGTCTGGGAGCCTGTGTGCTGCTTGCTTACCTAGGCTTCTAGGTTGCAGATGGCATATTGTTCTGTCTCTTCAGCCTTCATAACTTTGCAATCCAATTCTTTGTGATCTTTTCCTTCTCTTTATACATGTATGTATGTGTGTATACATATGCATATGTGTGTGTATCTCCTATATGTTCTGTTCTTCTGAAGTACCTCATTCTTTTAACCACTGATCATGAATGCTACATCCATGAGTTCATTTGACATTTTGATGTCAATTGATCTGATATCAAACCCTTGTCTCAACATGATTTTTTTTCTTTGTTTTTTTTTTTTGTTTTATTTTCCAAGACAGGGTTTCTCTGTGTAGCCCTGGCTTTCCTAAAACTTGATCCATAAACCATAAACCAGGCTGGCCTCAAAGTCACAGAGATCTGTCTGCTTCTGCTGCCCAAGTGCTGGGGTTAAAGCCGTACCATCACCATTACCTGGCTCAACATGATTTTAAATCAATCGTTACATTATATGTGGTGTAAGTTTCACAAATTCATTCTCATGTTAGACAGATTTATTGCAAAAGAAATCCACACAGAAAATAGCTAAAATGTTAGTGGCAGACAAAGATAACTTTTTGTCTTTCAGAGGGCCTGTGGTTTCTGTGCTTTGGCCTGTGGGTCAAGTTTATGTCAGCTTCAATGCTTGTTCTGGGACTGGGGCATAGTGGGATATATTTGTTCACTGGGTAGAGGTCGTGAACCTCAGAGAGGTGAAAAGGTATGTATACTGCCTCTGAAAACCCCTGTTCCCATTTCACTGACCAAAGCAGGTAATATGACTTTATTCAAAACTGTCAGACAAAGGTGAATCCTTTCTCCATGTTGGTGGTGCGGAGGGGGGCGGGGCCATTATGTTAGATAATTGAATTTACTATACTTTATTTGCATTTACTTTTAAAAATGTGTCTCTAGCATCTCCTATACTTAGTTTGAACCCAGCTATAAATATATATAAAGTATTTTATATATATTGTAGTAGGCTCTACATAAAGCAATATTTCCCATTAATTATTTTAAAATAGAAATATTTGATCAGAAGATTTTTTCCTCCTCACTCTCATGACTCCATTCTTATTGTTTGCGATGATAATGGAAGTATTCACTCACTTAATCTAGCCAGCCTGTCTAGTTTTTGGCTGAGGGTTACATGTGCTATCTCATATAGAAGTTATTAGCTGTGTGCAGCTATTGAATTTAGATGGAACCACCATCTAAAGGACTCAGTAGCTAGAGGTGGGTAGTGGCAACTATGTGTTAGAGCACACATCAAAGACATGAGACTCTTTTGTCTTCTCAGGGAGTTCAGTTGGAAAGCACCAGGTTAACCACACAACACTAAGCATAACAACCTCCATTTTCGAGGACTTAGTTTCATGGGGCAAACGTTCTGCTCTGAAGGATCCATGCTTCATTTAAGTTCGTTCTTGCAGCCATCCTGTGAAATCAACACCAGTCTCATTTTTGTCATGAGGACACCGATGCCTAATGAAGCTAAGAATATGAGTGAGCTTGCTGGCATGGAGCTGGCAGTGATGTGTGTGCTTCACTCCAAAATGCCAACTCTAAACCGTAGGCATCCAAACTTTTCCAAATTGGGTCCATCTCAAGAACATGGCATAATGTTTGAAGCAGAGAAATGTCAAGGGACAGACTGTTTGGTGCCTGGTAGAATGACTAAGCAACAGGACAGGTACTGCTTCATCCGGTAGCACAGTAGAGTTCCCCAGACCCCACAGATGGCTCAAAAGTCAGGGGAGTGCCAACTGTTTATTTACTGTGAGATTTGTCACCTCTTCTGACAAAGCAATGTTCTTTTTTGTCTCTGAGCTACTGCTTTCCAGTATACAGTCATTTTTAAGAACACATGTCACGAGGGCCAATAGGAAGAGATGGCAATAGAACAGGTGTTTGGTCCCCTTCTCTGACATACCTATGGAGTTTAGTAGCATGTACTCACTACTCATGAAGGATCTTAGGAGGGCGTTGTCATTTTAGAGAGAGCTACAGTTTGAAGGCGGTATACAAAGGCCAATGCGGTTGAAACTTAATCCACATTATGGTGCTATTAAAAGGAGATCACTGGGAAATTATTAAATCATGAGTTCTTTTCCATCAAGAATAAATTAACAAAGAAGCACAGAGAGTTCCCTCCTACCACTGATTCTTTTCTTCTGTCTTGTGTAGATGCTAGCATGAGAAGATGTTATTTATACTATAGTTGTTAGCATGAGGAAATGCTGTTGATAGGTTTGAGAATCAAGAAGTGGTCAGATCCCCAGTTATCTTTTCATGATCTTGGTTACGGTGAGATCTCTGAGACTTCATGGTAATGAGTGTCTGGGGCTTCTTTCTCAATGATCTGAGTTCAAAGTCTGCCTGTGACATAAGAAAATCATATTTTTGTGCCACAGTTCTCACGTGGTGAGATGAGGCTAAAATAGGCAGTTTTCAACTTTGTTGTGAGATGCAAATGGATTCTGCAGAATGCCAGGCAAATTTGTAGGAGATGTATAGTCATGCACTTCTTCAATGTTCCTGCAACTCCAGTCATTACTGTTATGTGTGATCTCAAACTGACAGAAACACGCCACAAAAAGGCACACATTGGATTGTTCCATATATACAAAATGTCCAGAAGAATCAAATTCATGGAAACTGAAAGTCCGTTAGCAGTTGGCAGAGACAGGAAGAGGGGAGAATGCCAAGTGACTGCAGAGTGGGCTTGATGCTTCCTGATGGGTTGGTGAAAATATTTTGGAACTCGATGGTGGCGATGGCTGTACATTTTATCAGTGCAAATGAAGTGGAGGAGTATTTCCTTATTTGATGTCTCCTATTCTCACTCATTTAAAGTAGTCTTAAATATTTACTTTTCTCAGAACAATAACATTGTTACATGTTGTGTTTCTACAACCAAGTGTAGTTTAGAGAACTGGAGAAGAAAAGTCTTTATTTACCTTAAATTTGTTGTCCATGTTCATCATCCTTGATATTAGCTGGATCCTTAAAACTTATGACTTCCTTTCTCCCTTGTTAGGATTTTAGTATGGGATGTGTTATACGGGCTCCTGTCTCAGTGTCCATAGTGAATGATGTTATTTTGAGAGCTATTGGAAACTTTAGCCAATGTCTTAGAGTTCCTACTGCTGCAATGAAACTATCATGACTATAGCAAGTTGGGCAGAAAAGGGTTTACTTGGCTTGCACTTCCAAAGCACTGTTCCATCATCAAAGGAAGCCAGGGCAGGAACTCAAGCATGCAGTGACCTGGAAGCAGGAGCTGATGCAGAGGCCATTGAGGGGTGCTGCTTACTGGCTTGTTTCCTAATGGCCTACTCCGCCTGCTTTCTTAAAGGACCCAGGACCACAGCCTGGTATGGCACCACCTATGAAGGACTGGGCCCTCCCTCATCAATCACTAATTAAAAAATGCCAGATCTTATGGAGGTATTTTCTCAACTGAGGCTCCTTCCTCTCTAATGACCCTAGTTTGTGTCAAGTTGACATAAAAGTAATCAGTATAAGCAGTGTGGCTCAGAGAGAGGAAGCAGGTCACCTGGGGTGTGTTCTTGGTAGTGTTTTAAATTATTTGATCCTGGGACCATTCCTCTTTTACTCAGTACCTTCTTGTTCATTACCAGGTGCAGAAGTCCCTTATCATACAGTGCTGCCATGATGATGCGCAGATGTATGGAGCCAAGGAACCACAGACTAAACCATTCAAAATTGTAAGCCAATTAATTCCTTCTTCTCCATAAGTTGTTCATTCAAGAATTTTGGTCACCACCACAACAAACCTATCTAGCATACATTTAGGGAACATCCTTAAGACATTCTTTTTAAAGTAATTAAATAAACAAATAAATTTGTGTGTGTGTGTGTGTGTGTGTGTATGTGTTACAGCATATGTATGGAGGTCAGAGGACAATGTGTGTATGGAAATCAGTTCTCTATTTCTATCATGTGGGTCCTGGAAATTGAACTCGGGTCTTCAGGTTTATAGGCAAGAGCTTTTATCTCTTGAGCCATCTGTTAGTCCCCTTAAAGTATTCCTGTAAATCAGATTTATTCATGACAAATTCTGTTTATTTTGCTTCAATTTTTCTTTCAACAAAGACTGTTGTCTTTCCTTCTCATTTTTATAGGATGCTTTATGAACTATAAAAATACTTATAATTCGTTTTGTTCTTCAGAAATACAAAGCAGCGTTACTCACTTGGGCAACAATAGGGTCCTTACAAGAAGAATCAGAACTGTTCAACAATGAAGACTTTAAGGAAAAGAAGTAAAGATACATTCTATAACCCAAGCCTACGACACTCCAGTCAGATGGTTGACTCCACCTGCTTCTTTTTCAGAAACTGTGTTATCTCAACCACATGCTTCCTCCTATAGGAGTCAGCCCCTCACACCTTAGTAGGATGACCTCTTAAATCACTAACTACAACTGCTCTGTTAGACGTTTTAAACAGTGTCTGGTGTTGTTTACGTGGTTAGGAGACTGGGAGTAGAAGGTGCTCTTCACAAAATGCATTTGTTCAGTGCCAAAGAACAGAGCATGCAAAAGGCTAAAACAGGTTACCAAATGATCAGCATCACAAAAGAAGCTTCCAAAGTCACAGATTTCTATATGACGTTTCCATACAAAGTTTGTTACTGCCGACCCCTGACTCCCTTGTCCCCCCACGCCTTGCTCTGCCGTGACCTTCACCCTCGGCATCACCTCTTCCACTTTGTTCTATTGTCTTCCCTACGCTTCAGCCTTAAAATTCTTTTTTTTTCAAGTCATATGAGTTCCTCTCTAAGTTTCTAGTCTTTACCCATATTTATGCCCAACAGTATACACTTATTCAGTGATCAGAGGCTAGGACCCACATATGAAAGAGAACAAGCGGGATCTGTCTTTCTGAGCCTGAGTTACCTCAGTTAGAATGTTTACCATCCAATTTCCTGAAATATTCACAATTTCAACTTTCTTTGTACATGCACACACGTTCTCATTATCCATTCATCCTTTTATTGATGGGTGCTTGGGCTGATTCTATTTCCTTGTGAAAAAAGCAGTGATAAACAAAGATGTTTAAGTAGCTCTGTGGTGGGATATAGTCCTTTGGGCCTATTTCCAGGAGTGAGATAGGTAGGTCATGTGATAGTTATATTTTGAAAAGCTTCTAGACTTATTTCCATAGTGGCTGTATCAGCTTACACCTCACTAATAATGAACGCGAGTTCTTTTGCCGCTCACATCTTTGCCAGTATTTGTTGTCATTTATTTTTCTTTTGAAATTAAAAGAGAATTAAAAACTTTTCTGTATTTTTAGTTAAAATATGGTACAATACTTCCCCCTTTCCCATTCCTCCTTCTAGTCCTGCCCATGTCCCCTTTCTCTTCTATGTTCTTGCTCTCCTACTCTCAAATTTATAGCCTCTTTTTCTCTCATTATTATTGTCACACATACACATACAGACACACAGACACACACACATCAACCCCCTGAGTCTGCTTTTGTTGTTTGTGCTTATGTGAGTTCAGAGATGACTGCTTGGATAACCAATTAAGAGGCTCATCCCTAGAAGAGGCTAATTCTCCCTCTCTCAACAGTAATTAGTTGCCTCAGTTCTTGGTTGAGAGGGCTGGGGCCCCATGAGATTTCCCCATTTCCATGTTAGCATGTCTATTGATACTGTCATTGATCAGTCTTGTGTATGCAGCTATTTCTAAGAAGGAAAAAGCCTCATAGCAGATTTCCTGGTATTCTGGTTCTTACAATATTTCTACTTCCTCTTTCTAGATGGTTTCTGAGCCATAGATGGAGGAACTGCGCTACAGACATATCCATTGAAGTTATGATCCATTGATCTCTACATTGCGTTCAGGTGTGGTTTTCTGTAATCATTTCCATTTGCTGTAGAAAAGCTTCTCTGAGGAAGGGTGGTGGCTAGGCTTGTCTTTGAGTCTAAGGATGATTCGGAATGTAGTTAGGAAGTATGTGGTCTTCTTTAGTAACAAATCATATAAAAATATTTCTTACAGTCTAAGAGACTGGAAGTTTTGCTGGACCTCACAGGCAAAGTTAATAGTAGACCTTGAGATTGCTTACGATAGCTGTCTACTCAGCCTGTATGTTTAACCTGCTTTTAGGAGAACAATATAGCAACCAACTCAGCTTGTCTTGGCTTTCCTGTGTAATCAACTTTTACAAGCTAAGTTAATGCACAGCTGTAATCTTAAATTGTCTACTCTTCCATGGCCCTGACCCAAGAGTAAGGAAGCCATGTTTGCTATAATAATTATTTTCTGCAAACAAAAATAGGCCGAAAGCAGCTGTATAAGGTGACTATCTGCCATAAATGCTGAAAGCAGCATTCAGCATCGCTTGACAATGTTTGTTGGTTATCTGGGTCAGCTGCAGTCAGTAACTGAATTCCTTGTGGAAACTCTTAAATTTTCTGCAAAGTGTCCTACATTCCTTCCTCCATGTGGTGCTTTCTGTGCTGTGCAGTAAGAAAGAGACATCAAAGCCCTCTGTTAGGGGCAGACAGATAGAAGCACACACAGATGGATACACAGGCACACACAGGGATAGACTTAGACGTTGAAACAGGGACAGATTCTCAAGACAGTGTTCAGACAGGCACAGATTCAGACGCATACATCAGAACAAAAGATGGAAGTCATAGGAAGAGCAAAGCAAGGTAGAGAATTCAAATCAGAGCTCCTTGGCAATCAAATGATGCCAAGAGGTGGTGCTTTGATTTCTTTCCTTAATATGAAACATGACTCGTGGCTTGGAATTCATTATTATTGTGTTCAAACCGACTGTAGTCTAGCAAAGTTGTGGTAGTAGGTTCTCTTCTTACATCTATGATCTCACTATCTTTGAGTAACCTTTAACCCCAGCCAGACAGCTGTCTGTTACCACCAATGAGTGAGGGACACGTATTGCACTTTTATGGATATCTTGCCATGTTGGTCATTGTTATGATTCATAGGTATCTCATCTGGGTAGGACTGTTTAATTTCTCCCCACTCTTGGGAGCTTGCTAGAACCTAGACTTCAGAAAGCGGAGCTTCATGGTAGATTCAGTTAGAATCATCCGAGTCCTGTGTCCTAAGTGTGTGGTAACTTCAGTAATGGAAATTGACCTTCAACCTGTGAGAGGGAACCAAAAGCAACAGTAATATTGTTGACATTGTTTTGGTAGTTGTACCGGCTAGTTTTTACTTCAACTTGACACAAGTTAGAGTCATTCCAAAAGCAGGAACTTCAGTTGACAAAATATTGTTTGTATAATAGAAGAACCTTAAACTATCTGAAAATTTACCTACAGGGAATTAAATTAATAAAAATAAGTGGGAGAATTAATAGTAATTTTTTTCAGTGGGAAATTGAGAGACATGGGAGAATTTCATTGTATATCATCACACATGCCATATTTTAACATTTTACAATTTTAAAGTATTGCTTTTTTTTTTCCTTTTTGGTGTTTCGAGACAGGGTTTCTCTGTGGTTTTGGAGCCTGTCCTGGAACTAGCTCTTCACAGAGATCCACCTGCCTCTGCCTCCCAAGTGCTGGGATTAAAGGCGTGTGCCACCACCGCCCGGCTGAAAGTATTGCTTTTTCAGTAAGGAAAATGATAATGATGTTTCAAAATTAGTCTTAGGAAAAGCATTACTACAACTCCCAAATAAGCTAGTATTTCCACACAAATGCTCTTGAGTGGATGCCAGGACTCTGTTCAAAAGATGGAACTATGATTCCAAAAAATAACTTCAGGAATACAAGGATGGCTGAACACATAACAGTTTATCAAAAAGTCTCAGATAAAGTAGTGTAGCCCAAAAGATGATACACACACATTTTCATATGTTCTAATATGCATGCCTATTTATGTAAATCATTTCAGATAATGGGAAGTTTTAGGATTATTTAAATTTGTAAAATATATCCCCCTAGAAGAATATACATTTCATTTTTATTTGAGAAGGTTTTACAATAGTAGGAAGAAATGTAAATAAATAGGGGGAAAGAATGTTTTGTTTCAAAATGGCTTTCTTGGAAAATTCAGAAGTGGCACAGTGTTCAGTTACATTAATATATAAAATATCAGCAGCTTTTCTGTGTGGAAGTAAACACTAGTTAGAAGGCAGCTGCGACTCATTTATCCTCATCAATAGTTTAAGAGGCAAATAGAGTCTGGTTTGTGAGTCTATGAGTAAATACATAGCTGTCACAGAAATATTAGCTGTGGTTATCGCTGAGCTGTTCGGTAGCATTTCTAAAAAATTTGCTTCTTTTGTCTTTTAAAATCTTTATGTTATAGTATTTCTTAATTTCTTTAAGAGGTATCATGATTTTCTTTATGTCTTAAAGCTTATTGTTTTTAAATATGAATCAACTTTACCCAGGAAATAGTTCTTATTTTATTAGTCTCATTTGAAAATGAAAGAAGGATAGAAAAATGAAATAGAGGTTAAATCTCTGAGAGTTCTTTTTTGGTATGTCTGTCTGTCTGTAAGCACGTATGTATGTCTGTCTGTCTCTTCTTTAAAATAATCTTTCTATATAATCCCTACAATAGGCAAAAATATCATTATAACTGCACTGACAAATACCCTAAGAAGATCATCTTTAAATTGATTATTGTAGCATTAAGTCATAATTCAATCTGTACTATTGAGGAAAATATCAAAATTTGCATATCAGTTTGCCTAACATATGCCAATCCATTCTTAAGCACTTAAAAAAGTCTCCATGGGTGATAAGCATGACTTCTAGTTCAGGATGAGACTCAGAATTTGTTGGATGTGTTTCTCACATTTAACACATCAGCAATGTGTTGCTCACTTATTGAAGCAGGCAGCTAGTTTCATGAGCAAATTTTAGAGAAGAAATCTTTTGACTATTCCAACACCCACATTAAAACAAAATGTTCTAAATTCAATTTAGCCATTTTTTTTAAAATAAACAAAATAAAGTTCACAAGTCTTGACACTCTACTTGCTGAAGAAAGTGCAACATTCCACAGTGGAGGCGAATTTGGACTTGCTGTCGGCAGCTATGCTATATTGCCCATTAATAAGGTTTTTGAGGCAGATGAAGGATTTGCCAGACAATGTCACTGATGCTTGGGAAATCTAATTATTTGGATTCTGAACCGTCAGCAGCGAGACTAGTACTACTTAAATGGTGTTTCCACGTCTTGCCTAAGCCAGCAAGTAAGGCAGAGGTTCTAGGAAGGCCACAGTGCTCTGGGTGACTTGAACAGTGGCTGTTCTCTGCCTACTCCTCCCTCTCTCTCATTCGTTAGGTCTGGAAGGGGTGACAAGGATCTGCATTCTAAAGGTTGCTTAGCTGTATCCCAATTAAATGGAATAGGTGCCCTGAGTAGAGAAGGGCAAAGGAGGGGAAGTGATGGACTAGAAAAGGCAGGCAGGCAGGCAACGTGCAGGTTTCTTATTCTCTGCTGCACGGTACACAGTACACTGTATTATTACCAGGTCTAAGTGTGATTGTAGGTTGAATCAAAAGTCATTTCACAGAACAAACGAGAGTCAGCAGAGCTAATCCTGGCTTGGTTGAGAATTCCTAAATGCAGTGTAAAATTCTAAGTGTGAGAGGGGTTCCATAGAGGCTGAGCTTGTGTACACGTATATTTGGCAAAGCCTGAAAGGCACAGAAAATCTTTAGCCCTAAGCATCCCATTTACAAACTGTGCCTACCAAAGCTCGAGTACAATAGGCCATTTGATCATTATTTTAAGAGAAATGAAAGACTTAGCAGATTCTGTGGAGGACTTTGTGAATAGACCCTCAGTGTGCAATTAGTCACTTTTGAAGCTACTACTTTTAAACCACTTATTTCAGAATTATTTGTTCCCCAAATTTCCTGCCAAGATTCTGTGCTAAGGTGCCTGCTGTATCACTTAACGTAATGCCTGGAACTGATGGACTGATCTGATCAAAAGTTTATGTTTTCAGGTTGTAGGTCCCTGTTGGTTCAAAAAAAATTTTTTTAAACTACTGTACCTATAAGCAAGACTTTCAAAATTCTGCAAGTGTGGTGTGTGAAAAAGGTTTCTAGAAGATGTTAGGATTCTAGCAGATGTTTCTTAACAGAGAAAACTGAGGGAGACCGTGAGAGGAGGCAGCTGTCTCTCAGGTCAGCCTGAGAATTCAGTGTTGGCTTCAGAAGGCCTCACGTTCATGCTCTGTGGGGTTAGCATATAGACAAGGTGTTGGGATAACTTCAGGGATGGAGAAATATCCATGGTACATTATAACATGGGGCTCATTGATTTTCTGCCTGGGATGGGAGAAGATTTGGTACTGGATTCTGAAGCCAATAGATTAGGCCCGATGACAGTGGGAAGTGGTGAGAGCACAATTTAAGTGGTATAGTTTCATTTTGCTAGGCTCTATTTCATCCTACTCCAAAATGTCATAGTTCATGGACTTAAATTTTGTTAAGTGGTTAATTCTAGAGGAAAGAGTATGAAATATAACTTGTGAGAATTATCCTGGGTTCTTCCTTTTAAAAAAGCTTTCTTGTTAATTAAATTTTAAAATTTATTTTACATTCTGACCACAATTTCCCCTCCCTCCTCTCCTCTCATTCCCTCCTCCTGACTCCCCTCAGCACAGCCTTCCCCACCCCATCCATTGTTCACCCTCCTATGGGTGTCAAGGAAGCATGGCATATCAAGTTGGGCTAAGACCAAGCTCCTCCCTTTGTATTAAATCTGGACAAGGTAAACCAGCAAGGGGAACAGGTTCCCTAAAGCCAGCCAAAGCAATATGAACAGGCCTCACTGCTAGGAGTTTCACAAATAGACTCCGGGGACCAGGACATCTGGAAGAAGGTAGATGGGAGAAGAATGCTGTATTGGCTTTTTGAAGCCCTACAAGTTGTCTATCTGACAACTAAGTCCTGAACTATCACAACACATTTTAGACTATGGATGTAAGAAGTAATCACCACAGTTGTAACACACATCATTGAAAAGGCCAGCTTTTGAATAATGCAGGTATTTTGTGAGCTCGAGCCACTGTGTGAGATTTTTAGCACTGAACAAGATTCATATGTTTACCAGATCTATAAACACATCAGATTTTCCTCAGCCCCAACAGCATCACTGGGGCCTTTGGAGTGAGATAAAATTAGCCAGTGCCTCGCACTTTGCGCATGAATCTGATAGCACAGCATCTGGTTTTGATGACTTGTTAGGTAATTATTTGAGTTACGGGATCACAGGCTTTATGGAGCAGTACAGATTTGTTTGATTCGAAGATGGTCTAATGACAGGATGAGAGGCAAACTTGCATCTGTAAAATGCAGTTAAGGGACAACTAGAAAGCGCTGCAGTCTTCCTCAGGAGCCAGTCCTGTTTCTCCACTTTCATCCCCTCCGAGAGCTCCACACGTTCATTTCCCAGGGCTAATGTGCAAGAATTTCAAGTGTGATGAATATCCACTTAAAATAACTACCTAGAGGGCTGGAGAGATGGCTCAGAGGTTAAGAGCACTGGCTGCTCTTCCAGAGGTCCTGAGTTCAATTCCCAGCAACCACATGGTGGCTCACAACCATCTGTACTGAGATCTGGCGCCCTCCTCTGGTGTGCGGGCATACATCGAGGCAGAATGTTGTAAACATAATAAATAAATAAATCTTTAAAAAAAAAGAAAAAAAGAAAAAAAAGAAAAAAAAATAACTACCTAGAGTTGGTGCTTACTTTATTAGAACAGACATTTCAATGTCTAGGGTATTTCTGGAAATCATTATTTTTATTGCATTTCTGGTTCTGTGGTGTCTCCCCCCCCGCCCCCCAATCTCTCGTTAACAGACCAAACCTAAGGGACTAGAGTTGTTCAAGCAGTCTCTTTAGAATCTTTACCGGCAGAGTCATTTCCCCCAAGAAATATTCATAGTTTTCCATCTTCTTGGGGCAATTGGAGTGTGCGTGTGTAAGTGCGTGCATGCATGCATGTATGTGTGCGTGCGCTACTGTATACTTTTTGAGATAGATCTTTATAGGTGGACACATCTTGGCTGGTGTTTAGGTCCCCCCTTCATGCCCCTAGCCATGGAGACGCCTTGATTTCCTAATTCTCCTGAGAAGCCTTGAGGAATCCTTATGTGACTTGGGACCCAGGTTTAGGGAATTCTGCAGGATAGTCATTCGGGGGCGGGGGGGGGGGGTGAAGCCTCTGCATATTCCCTGGCCTTCTTCCCCCTTTTACGACCCCTACCCCAACCCCAGGTGCTGCAGTTTATTTCTTCCCCGGCCCCTTCCCCAACTCCAGGTGTTGCAGTTTGTTTCTTCCCCCTTCCACAGCCCCTACCTAACACCAGGTGTTGCAGTTTATTTCTTCCCCCTTCCACGGCCCCTACCCCAACCCCGTGTGGAGCAGTTTACTTTCCCTCACTCTGTTGGTAACTTTACTAGGCGTGAAAAAAATTGTGTTGCTTTTTATCTAATAACAAAAAGAAACGATAAAAGCACAGTTAACTGGAAATATGGATATTTAGTTCTGCTTCAGTGTTAGAAACTCATCCACCATTTGACTGTCAAATGCCGTACATACTAGAGCAGTGGTTCTCAACCTCGCTAATGCTGCAACCCTTGAATACAGTTCCTCGCGTTGTGCTGACCCAACCATAAATTATTTTTGTTGTTACTTTGTAACTGTAATTTTGCTACTGCTATGAACTGTAATGTAAATATCTGATATTTTTAATGGCCTTAGGCAATCCCTGTGAATGGGTTGTTCAAAGGCCAAAGGCGTCGCGACCCACAGGTTGAGAACCTTAAGTGCTTTTTTTCCCAAATATGCCTGTCTATTTCCTTTCAAAGACACACTCTATGGATGGGTAGTCATGAGAAGTGGTGTACATATTTCTGATCTGGAACAATTTAACCATTGGTGTGAGGCCATTTAGCCAAAAATCTGAACTTCCCTGCTTATCTGTGGCTCAATATAATGTGTGACTGAAAAATGGATATATTTCTTTATTCAATTTTCTTTTAAGAGTTTCATGCATGAATACAGTGCTTATATCACTTCTATCATCCCCTCTCCTCTAAAACTTCTCCATGTCTTTCCAGCTCCTTCTCAAGTTCATAACCTCTTCCTTGATTATTGTTACATATGTATGTATGTATATGTGTATACAAATACAGCCTGTGGAGTCCATTTGGTGTTACTCATATGTGAATGTGTTCAAGCATGAACTCTTGGGATTACACACCTATCAGGGGCCTTGTCTGTTGTGGAGGTGGGTTCTCCCTCCTTCAGCAGCTCTTCGTCTGGGGGTGGGACCTTGTAAGAGTTCCGTTAGTCATGTTGGTATGTAGCTGGTGTTACCATTGTGCAGGTGTTTAGGCGATTATATTTATTACTGTGATTTCATGAGTACAGCTTCTCTGTCACATATTGAAAACACTATCTGGCAGCAGGCATCCTTGCCCCGTGACACTTACAATCTTTCTTCTCTCTCTTATGTGATGTTTTCTGAGTCTTGGGTAGAGGGAAATCATTTCATAAGCAATCCAGTCTTGCTGGAGCCTCATTCTTGGCCTTGTAGCTTCTTGTTGTCTAAACAAATCCCTGTTGTTCAAGACTCTTTTTTTCTTTTTTTAAATTTATTTATTTATTTATTTATTTATTTATTTATTTATTTATTTATTATGTATACAATAGTCTATCTGTGTGTATGCCTACAGGCCAGAAGAGGGCACCAGACCTTATTACAGATGGTTGTGAGCTACCATATGGTTGCTGGGAATTGAACTCAGGACCTTTGGAAGAGCAGGCAATGGTCTTAACCACTGAGCCATCTCTCCAGTCCTCTATGGCATTTCTTTATGGCAGCTTAAGAAGACTAATAAATGTGTTTATTCATTTAACCATCACAAGAACCCACTGAAGCTCAGTGGTGGTGGCACATGCCTTTAATTCCAGCAATCAAGAGGCAGAGGCAGGCAGATCTCTGTGAGTTCGAGGCCAGCCTGGTCTACAGAGCTAATGACAGGACAGGTTCCAAAGCTACAAAGAAAAATTGTCTTGAAAAAAGAAACCAAAACAAATAAACAAAAGAATCCACTGAAATAATTTCTACTATATTCTTTCCCTACAGACAAAAACCCTGAAGTCTAGAGACAGAGTGTGTTGCCCAAGGTCAAAGATTCCAGTGTGGACCTTTGCTCATAAGCCCTGTGTAGTAAGAGGGAAACACACATCGCCTCCCACATAGAACCTGAGTGTTGGGTGCAGATGGGCTTAGTCTCTGGGAGGAGCAGGGAGTTGCCCTCATGGTTGACACTGATGCCCTTCAGGGGCACAGAGGTGAAGTAACCCAACTTTCTCACTTGTGCCCAGGGAACAGGCCTCTGGAGGTGCAGGGCAGGATGACAGGTATTAACACATTCAATTTGGCTCCTTGGACTTGAGTTCTTGGTGCTCCAGAGTGGGTATCTGCAAAGCACTGTTGGTAGTGGTGCGTGTGACCTTGCAACAGATCTCAGGGACACATATTCCCGTAGTCACAGGGTGCTGAGCTTATTTAATTTATTTATTAATTAATTAAATTAATTAATTAATTAATTTATTCAGCCATGTGTGCCTTTGCTCTCTAAATGCAAAGTCGGTCTTTGTGCAGGCATGAAGCTAATGTCATCTTCTTTCCCTGCAGTCAGTTATAGCATACAGAGAACCCAGATACCCAGGTGGGTTTGTGAGGACTTCAGGACAGCATTTCAGTAGGAGATATTATTAATCACCAAGTTGTAGACCTATAAGATTGGACTATATGTAGGTAGGTATACAATATCTTTCATAAACACTAAATTAAATGCAAATATGTCTTCTGTCATCATTATTTTGAAGAGATTTTTCTATCAGAGCAATATTATCTTCAACTCATAAATTTAGTTTATGCCTCACTTACAAGTGTTTGTTTTTCTGAATCTAATCCTCAGAAATCAGCCATGAGGTTCCCAAATATTTTAATCTTGTTAATAATGCTTGTTTTAAATTCAAATCCCATTTCTCAGTATCACTTTGAAATAGTCAAGAAGCCCTGTCACTTTTCAATTATTCCTTGTATGTTAAGAGGATTTTGAAGTTATCTATTAATGAACTTGGCTTCTGTCTCATCTCTTGTCACAGAAGTTTTCCTTAGAGATCTGTCTGACATGACCTTGGACTCTGGCGGGGTGGGCAGCCTAGGCAGGTCTGAGATAATGTCAGGAATTGAACTAATGGGTGTTTTGGGCCAAGAGCATACTGTTTGCATTTTAGTTCTCTTCGTATAGACATTTCACGCTTGACTTTAGAATGAATAAGAAAAAAAGGTAAGGCTGCTCCATTTTACTCAGCATATTTGATATATAAGCCACAGAATAAAGTACACTTGCATGTCATATCATTGAATCCTTACAGTTATCCCATTAATACGTGCTACGATTTACCACCATTTAAAGGTGAGCAGATAGAGGGCCGCATACTTAAGAGAGGGGCAATGCTGCATAGCTATTAGATGGGGAGGATATGAACTTGCTGTTCCAAGCAGTCCTCAAGCCAGGAAATAGTATTTTCTGATGTCTACATACAAAAACAAGAGTTCTAGTTTCTTACCAAGGGTTTACTAAGCTTCCATTATCAGTGCGCATTCTGATAGGGCACTGTTCAGAGGACTGCATGCTAGGGGGTCTGTGCCATATTCATTCTGTTAGCTGCACTTGCATTTTGAGTCCTAGACCCTATTCTAACAGATTGTTTTTCTCTTTCCATTTTTTGACCTTATCTGATTTTATTTTTGTTAAAAACCACATTTTATATATGTATATATAAAGTTATATATATACATATATAAAATTAGGAGGGCTGTACTTTTTATTTTATTTGCTAATGAATATTATAATTGTTCATATTAGTGGGGTTAACAGTGAACTCCTTTAATATGTGCACTTAAATTTAATTACAATTTCATACTCCTCTCACTTTTGATGACTCAGAATCTGACCTGACAGCTCACGGGGGAGTACATTGCTAAGACGCAGCTCAAAGTTCTCAGAAGCTCTGCAGAGGCGTCATAGGTTCCCTTGGGGACACTTCTGATCCACTCATGCCGCTAGTGTTTACTAAGTGCCAACTGTCTGTCAAATCAGGTGACTCTTTTGTGAAAACAGATGAATGAGAGACTTCCCCTGCCAGTGAGGAACTTGCAGGCTAACGGGGCAGGGATCAGCTTTGTTCGCAAATTCAGAGATTCTGTCACACCCAGAGATGGATAAATGCAGGCACGTCTCTATTCCAAACAGTGTTTGAAAAGCATGGCATCTGTACTAGGCTATTATAGGAGAAAAAAAATAAAAATAGAAGAGCAAAATGACAAAAGGATAGTGTAGTGGATGTGATGTGGGGATTTAGCAGGACTGACCCATACCCCAATGTTCTGCATAAGTTTTCATTGCAAGCTCTTAGGTTGGGAATGTGTTTCCTAACTCTCAAGGCAAAAAGAAAGGCATCTTCATTCACAAGGTTCCCAATACCCCCAGAAGCATACTAGTTACTAAGAAGAGGCATACTGATATTGAAATGGGAGAAAAAATGCTGTTTTTCTAAAGGTGAGCCATGTAAAGCAGGGAGCCATATCCACAGCACACGTCAATCATAAATACAACGATAATTCCAAAGTGGCAACTTAACAACACATTGGCTCGTAATGCCAAAGTGAAATTCTAAAATAAATGTTTATAAAATCTTATAAATGTTTTTAAGATCTTGGTGCAAAGTGGCTGTTGCTCTGGTTTTAACCTGGCCTGGAAATCCCTGGGATGAACTTTTTCCTAAAGTCTGAGCTGCAAAAAGAAGAGGAATGAGCTGTTTTGCTCATTGATACATGATTATGGCAATGCACTTACCTGCTTTTAACCTATCATTCTTCTGTCTGTCATCTATCTATCTATCTATCTATCTATCTATCTATCTATCTATCTATCTATCTATCTATCCATCCATCCATCCATCCATCCATCTATCTATCTATCTATCTATCTATCTATCTATCTATCTATCTATCTATCTATCTATCATCTATGTACTTATCATCTATCAGTTGCTACTCTGATACACCAATTATCTGTTTACATTTCTACCATATGCCTATCTGCCATCATTTGTTATCTTTATTATTGCACGCATATTATTATCTATGCATCTGTATATCTACCTTTTATCTATCTCATTTATCTGTTTTCTACTAATATATCTTTAATAAACCTACCATCATTTATTATCTATTACATGTATGTAACTATTGTTTGTGTACTTGTCTATTTTCTATTATCTATAATCTGCCTATAATCTATCTTAGTCATCATCATTACCACTTCCATTTATCATTGTGCTGAATAGTTTTATGTCAACTTGACCCAAGCTAGAGCTATTTGGGAAGAAGGAACTTCAGTAGAGAAAATGTACCCACCAGATTAGCCTGTGGGCAAACTTGTGGTGCATTTTCTTAACTGATGATCTATGCAGGAGGGCTCAGCCCACTGTATGAGGTGCCACCTCTTGGCTGATGGTCCTGATGCTATAAGAAAACAGTGTTAACAAGTCATGGTGAGCAAGTGAGTGAGCCATATCCTTCCATTGTTTCTGCTTCAGTTCCTGCCCTGATTTCCTGCAGTGATGGGCTGTGACCTAAGTGTAAGTGGAAACAAACTCTTGCTTCCCCAAGTTGCTTCTGGTCATTTTTTTTTATCACATCAATAGAAACTCTAATTTAGACAATCATGTTGCAGTACTCTCTTTACTATACTGTATCACTTTGGGCAATTCGCTTAAGCCTATCCTCAAGGTTTACCTTTGCTCCTTTGTGAGTTGGGGGAATTGTATCTGTTTTATTGCCAAATTAGGGAAGCATGTGAGATAACGTATATCAGCTCCAAATTTTGCTCAGGGTCAAACCCTCAGTTAAGAGCAATTATGAGCATGATGAAAATGCTGTTTGTAATGCCACTCGTCTCTAAATATCAGAGGGATGCCCCTTGTTATCTTTGGACCATAGTATTATACAATTATTATGTATCAGTTAAATATAAAATGATCTACATTAAATGCCCATTGTATTATATTCATAAACATTGCTAGAAATTGTTAATACTAGGAGTCAATATAGAATTTGTAATAAATTATCTTACTTTTTCAAACAAAGACTAACATATTTATTGTACTCAAACATTAAATTTTGGTGCTAGACTTGAAGGCACATGAACAGAGTAACTATGGTGGATAACAATTTTTGATTCTGAAAAACAGAAGTTAAATCACTGATGACATTTTTTTTCCCCAGAAAAGACTCTTTTCAAATCAGTTGACCCTATGGACCCATTGTAGAGATGTGGACATCAAGAAAACCATGTCCTCAACACTAGACTTGCAGAAGACTTTGGGAAGATGTTGACACTGCAATTGTCAACCATACACATTGCCAGCTAGTCATTAAGTAGGAAGTGATAATCTCATTTTCTTTTTTTTTTGTTTGTCTTATTGTTTTTTTTTTTACTTTTTCATTGCTTTTATTGAGCTATAGCTTTTTCTCTATTCCCTTCCCTTCCCTCTCCTCTTCTACCCTTTCCCATGACTTCATGCTCCCAGCTCACTCAGGAGTTCTTGTCTTTTTCACCTTCCTATGTAGAATCATGTACATCTCTCTTAGGGTCCTTTTAGTTGGCTAGTTTCTCTGGGGTTGTGGCCTGTAGGCTGTTTTTTTTCTTTATTCTAAAAGCCACTTATGGTTAAATACATATTATATTAGTCTTTCTGGGTCTAGGTTACCTCACTCAATAGGGTTTTTTGATTTCTTTTATTTGCCTGCAAATTTCAAAATTTCATGATTTTTAAAATTTTTTTAAATTGATTTTATTTAGCTATACATTTTTCTCTGCTCCCCTCCCTTCCTCTTCTGCCCCTCTCCCATGGTCCCCATGCTCCCAATTTACTCAGGAAATCTTGTCTTTTTCTATGTAGATTAGATCCATGTATGTTTTTCTTAGGGTTCTCATGTTAATGACATCTTGAAATTTGCAAATGTCATGAGTTTTTACTGTTATGTAGTACTCCATTGTGTAAATGTACCACATTTTCTTTATCTGTTCTTCAGTTGAGGGACATCTAGGTTGTTTCCAGGTTATAGCTATTACAAATAATGCTGTTATGAACATAGTTGAGCAGATGTCCTTGTGGGTTTGAACATCTTTTGGATATATACCCAAAAGTGGTATTGCTGTGTCTTGAGGAAGGTTGTTTTCTAATTTTCTGAGAAATCTCCATACTGATTTCCAGAGTGACTGTACAAGTTTGCAACCCACCAGCAATGGAGAAGTGTTCCCCTTACCTCACATCCTCTCCAGCATAAGCTGTCATTAGTGTTTTTGATCTTGATCATTCTGACAGGAATGTTTTGACTTGCATTTCTCTGATGGCTAAGGATGTTGATTATTTCCTTAAGTGTCTTTCAGACCTTAGAGATTGTCTGTTGAAAACTCTCTCTCTTTTTTTTAATTTTTTATTGAGAAAAAGAAAAAAAAAGTTTCCGCCTCCTCCCAGCCTCCCATTTCCCTCCTCCTCCTCCTACCCTTCTCCCCCTCCCCCCACTCCTCTCCCCCTCCCTCTCCAATCCAAAGAGCAGTCAGGGTTCCCTGCCCTGTGGAAGGTCCAAGGTCCTCCCCCCTCCGTCCATGTCTAGGAAGGTGAACATCCAAACTGGCTAGGCTCCCACAAAGCCAGAACTTGAAGTAGGAGCAAAACCCAGGGCCATTGTCCTTGGCTTCTCATCAGCCCCCATTGTTCGCCATGTTCAGAGAGTCCTGTTTTATCCCATGCTTCTTCCGTCACAGTCCAGCTGGCCTTGGTGAGCTCCCAATAGATCAGCCACACTGTCTCAGTGGTTGGGTGCACCCCTCGTGGTCCTGACTTCCTTGCTCATGTTCTCCCTCCTTCCGCTCCTCATTGGGAACTTGGGAGCTCAGTCCGGTGCTCCAGTGTGGGTCTGTGTGACTATCTCCATCCATCACCAGATGAAGGTTCTATGGTGATATGCAAGATATTCGTCAGCATTGCTATAGGATAGGGTCATTTCAGGTTCCCTATCCTCAGCTGCCCAAGGAACTAACTGGGGACCTCGCCTTGGGCTCCTGGGAGCCACTCTAGGTTCAAGTCTCTTGCCAACCCTAAGGTGGCTCCCTTAACTAAGAATTGTGCTTCCGTGCTCCCCTATCCAACCTTCCTTTATCCCAATCCTCCTGTTTCCCCAAGTTTCCCTCATCCTCCCCTTCTCACTTTTCTCTCCCCATCCCCCGTTACCCCCATCCCACCCCACCCCCAAGATGCCAAATTTTCTCCCCGGCAATTTTGTCTACTTCCCATAGCCAAGAGGATAATTATATGGCCAAAAGACACTTAAGGTCATGCTCAACCTCCTTAGCGATTAGGGAGATGCAAATCAAAACAACTTTGAGATATCATCTTACACCTGTCAGAATGGCTAAAATCAAAAACACCAATGATAGCCTTTGCTGGAGAGGTTGTGGAGGAAGGGGTACCCTCATCCATTGCTGGTGGGAATGCAAACTTGTGCAACCACTTTGGAAATTAGTGTTTCAGTTTCTCAGGAAATTCGGGATCAACCTACCCCTGGACCCAGCAATACCACTCTTGGGAATATACCCAAGAGATGCCCTATCACATGACAAAAGCATTTGTTCAACGA
>JABTXL010009415.1:8893323-8907092 GCA_025134845.1 Neodon shergylaensis | reverse complement strand
GGTTGTTTCCAGGTTCTGGCTATTACAAATAATGCTGCTATGAACATAGTTGAACAGATGCTTTTGTCATGTGATAGGGCATCTCTTGGGTATATTCCCAGGAGTGGTATTGCTGGGTCCAGGGGTAGGTTGATCCCGAATTTCCTGAGAAACTGAAACACTGATTTCCAAAGTGGTTGCACAAGTTTGCATTCCCACCAGCAAATGTATGAGGGTACCCCTTCCTCCACAGCCTCTCCAGCAAAGGATATCATTGGTGTTTTTGATTTTAGCCATTCTGACAGGTGTAAGATGATATCTCAAAGTTGTTTTGATTTGCATCTCCCTAATCACTAAGGAGGTTGAGCATGACCTTAAGTGTCTTTTGGCCATTTGAACTTCTTCTGTTGAGAATTCTCTGTTCAGTTCAGTGCCCCATTTTTTAATTGGGTTAATTAGGATTTTGAAGTCTAGTTTCTTGAGTTCTCTATAAATTTTGGAGATCAGGCCTTTGTCTGTTGCAGGGTTGGTGAAGATCTTCTCCCAGTCAGTAGGTTGTCTTTTTGTCTTAGTGACAGTGTCTTTTGCTTTACAGAAGCTTCTCAGTTTTAGTAGGTCCCATTTATTGAAGTTAGTTTTAACATTAAGTTTTTCTAATATATCCTTTTTCTGTCCCAGGACCCAACCCAGAGGTGACTAAACATGAACTTCTGCTTATTCTCTCATCTTCTTGGTTGTGAGACTGTTGTGAGTTGTTTCTCAGACTGCTTTTTACTGCCTTAACGAAAATTTTTCAGTGTGTGTGTGTGTATTGTGTAATTATTTCCTTCTTATGTAAAACAGTCCATCTTTTAGGGTAGCGCTTTAAAACTCAGGAAATAAACAACTCAATAGCTTTAGGAAGTCCCCGAAACTGACAAGACTCTTCCTCCTCAAGTGTACAGAAGCAGTAAGGACTGCTGGGATCCACTCTCAGATCAGCTTCACTGCTTAGAAGAGACAGACCAACTGAGCTGAGGGAAAGATGACCAACCAACCTGCCAGTCATTGTTCAGTGTGCTCCAGATTTTGAGATATTGCGAGCCTTCATCCACGCTGGGGTGGGCTTTTGATAATACAGATATTTTTGAGTAATTTCTGCTTCTGGTTCATTAAGTTGTACTGCCATATAGATTTCCAAAGTAGTTATACAAGTTTGCACTTCCACCAGCAATGGAGGAGTGTTCTCTTTGTTCCACATCTAGGTTCTCTGGGATTATGGATTGTAGCATGGTTTTCTTTGATTTATGTCTAAAAGCCACTTATGAGTGAGTACATATATTTGTCTTTCTGGGTCTGGGTTACCTCATTCAAAAAACATATTGTATTAACTCTTATCTTCTGTGGCCTCAGCTTCTCCCAGTCTCTGTGGTTTATGGTAGAGTGGAGATTCTCCCTCCACCATAGATGGAGGATGGGCAAAGGAAACTGGGAGGGTGTAGTGCTGGTGATAGGATTGGGAGATGATAGGATAGTGAGACGTGGGGAAATTGGGTGGGCAGGCAGCCTACCTGGACTTCTCCCAGTTTGCAAGTTCTTTAGTAGAGCAGGGAATCTCTGTCCCAGGCTGCTCGCTGGTAGAATGGGAGTTTCCATTTCAGTTGGGGCCTGGAGTATGGTAAATAGGAAGGTCAGAGACTGGGTATATGGTGGACAGAGGCCAAGAGAGTGGAGAGTTTGGCAAACTACCTGGACTTCTCCCAATTTTCAAGGTGTCTAATAAAGTGGGGAGTCCTTTTTTATTTTTAAATTAATCATTCAGATCGAGTTAAGATAGAATTTAGTTTTGATTTGTGTTTCCCTATTACTCTGATGGCTAATAATGATGAAAAATTTGCCATATATTTATTGGCCATTTGTGTTTCTTATTTTAAGAAATCAAACAGAAACTTAAAATAATTCCTGAATGATGAAAGAAAGACAAACATCAAACAAACACCAAGATAGATCCAGATGTGGTGCACACATCTGTAATCATAGTAATCATGAGGCAGAGGCAGGGGGATTGATGCAAGTTCTAGATCAGTGAGGAATGAGAGTCCTGTTTTATCAAATCAACAAAACAAAAAAAGAAAGAAAAACCCAAACAGGGTTGCCAATTTGTTTCTATAAAGAATCAGATAGTAGATATTTTAGATTTAGAGTCAAATTTGTTTCCGTTCTGCAATCCAACCACATAAATATAAATGAACAAGAATGGCTTTCCCTAATAAAATTTTATTTATAAATTAACTGTATTTATGGGCCATAGTTACCAATCCTTCAGTTGTACCACTGAAAATCAAAGAGGAACTACTATGTATGCAGCACATACTTGGAAGAGGAATCTGCTCAAAATGGGCATAGCAAATCAACAAAGTTTCTTGAAAACTGACCTGAAACATGGGAAGACTCAACAATTAGGTGAGGTGAGTTGATTTAAAAAAATATAACCTCTCTCTCTCTCTCTCTCTCTCTCTCTCTCTCTCTGTGTGTGTGTGTGTGTGTGTGTGTGTGTGCATGTGTGCACTTGAGACTGCAATGGCACACATGTGGAAGTTGGATGACAGTTTGTGGGAGGTGGTTTTCTCCTTCTGTAGTGTGGGGTCTGGGAATAGAAATCAGGTAGTCAGCCTTGATAGCAAGCACCTTTACCCATTGAACTATTTCACTAGCCCAAGGTGAATGACCTTAAGTGATTTAAAAACCAGTGACCCCTTTCTTCCTCTCTCGTGGGAGGACTGGATGAATGCATCTGAGATTCATATTGGTTGTAGGTCTTATGGCCTTGTGATTTACTTTTTCACCTGTCAACAAGTAAAAGTAGTATGTGCATGCAATATTTAATTTATTCTTTTCATGGATAGAGGTTATGATATCTGTTTTTTCTAAGTTGTTCTGTACATAAAGTTATTTGATTTGGTCTAAGATGCACTGGCTGAATATTGTATTTGCTGTCAAGGCAAGAATTTTTATCATGGATTTTCTGCCTTTTCAAGTTTAATGTTTCAGACTCTAAATAGGAATTGGAATGCTCTTTAATGTAGAATTAAATGCAAAATTTGTGTGCAAATATGCATGTGACTCAAGGTTGTTATCAGCATCCTGAAGAGGTATGTTCCATGTGCTAGTTCAGAATAGGCCTGGTCAAAAGTATTAGAAAAATCTAAAATAAATAACAGTATACTAAGCAAGATGGAGACTTATTATTTTCCTTTCCTGTAGAAGAGACAGGCACCTGAGAGCTAATGCTGCTGTCGCCATGAATTCAGGCCACTGTCATCTTCAGCAGACGGCGTTCATGCTCAAGGCTAACCCAGGGTCAGCACTGCTACCCCAGTTCCCCACACATAGGATAAAGTGTTTTCTATAGCCTTCCATTATCTCAGCCCTTCCGAAAGAGCATTCAGAGATAGTCCACAAACTCTGCACATGAGTGCCATGGATAAATTCTGGCTGCAAAGGAGTCTGGGGGTTTTCAGTTGGGGATACCTTGAAACAAAGAGGTAGGTCACTTGGGCAGGGTGCCCATTGGAAGTTTCAGAGCTCAAAAGCCTGAGATTAATTTCATTGTGCTAAAGTTATGATGTAAGTTGGTTCCTCTGGAGTTTTGAGGAAAGAATTGTCGCTTGTTTCAATTTAATACCCACCTCCTTGGCTCATGGCCCCTTCTTTCATCTTTAAAATATAACACTTTATACTTGATGTTGGAGTTCACATTGCCTTCTCCCTTGCCTGTAACTTCACATCTGCCTTCTAAGAATAGACCCAGCATTAATGACCCAGGAGTCTCTCTGCATTGCAAGATCTTTTGCTTCCTAACATTTTCAAACTTCATTTTCAGATACTCCTTTGTTCTGTAGCAGAAGATTACCCCAGCTAGTCTTGTGTCCTTTTCCACAGACTTTGTGGAGAGGAGATTACCAAGTTGGAGATATGTAATACTGTAGAACATACCCCATCAGCATCACATACATGTTATAAATCTTTAGATCATGTTAGTCTCTGTTATATGAAGCTAAAGAAATTGCTGCTAAATCAATGCATGTTTGTGATTGAATTGAATGGTAGGAATGGGCATGAAAGAAGTAGAACTTCTGCTCAGGGAAAATTAAATCCATCCATTTCTACATTCAGCAAAGATTTACTCAATATCTATTGGTAACCAGACACTGTGTACTACTCTTCCTATGTCTGAATGTACCTTTATTGATCATAAATGAAGCCACATTCACTTCAAGTATCTGTGCCTTGAACCAGAGATTCAATTTAGAACTTTCTTAGCAAACCAGTCAATTTCAAAGTCCTATTCATCTAACTTCTAGAATAATACTTATGTCATTCACAATGCCAAGATCCAAGGCTAAGCTACCATTTTTTCTTTTATTTTTTATTTATTTGTCTCACTATGTAGTCCCCGCTGGCCTTGAACTCGCCTTCCTTTGTCTCAGCCTCTGTGCACTGTGGTCATAGACATGTACCACCATAATGCCTGTGTGTTCTCTCTTCAGATGTTGTAGTGCCTTTGGGGTGTTTCTCTGAGTTATGCTCAGCACTGTTGGAGGAGGATGCTTGTTTGTTCTTGGCTGCTTAGACCCAAAATAACCACACCAGAAACTGTATTAATTAAATCACTGCTGGCCCATTAGCTCTAGCTTCTTATTGGCTAACTCTTACATATTAATTTAAACCATTTCTATTAATCTGTGTATTGTCACGTGGCTGTGGCTTACTAAGTTCTGGCATCTGTCTCCAGCGGGGCTACATGACTTCTCCCTGACTCCACCCTTCTTTCTCCCAGCATTCAGTCTAGTCTTCCTCTCCTAAGTCCAGTCCTTCTGGCCTAGCTCTGCTCTGCCCCACCCTGCTCTGCTATAGGCTCAAAGCAGTTCTTTATTAACCAGTGATATTCACAGGACACAGAGGGGAATCCCACATGGCAGCTCCCCTCCAGTTCATTCTCACCATGCAGAGCTAGATTTAAAAATGCAAATCTATTTTAAAACACTTTAGTTTTTTTTTCTTTGTAGAAAAATTAAAAGTTTTTTTAGGGCCTTGTAAGAGGGCTTCTGCTTAATTCTCTAACCTTGTCGAATTTTCCTCTGTAGTCTCTTCAAAGTAAATATAAGATCTCACATGCTTTAGCCTATTTCTACCAGGTGTGTCCTCTGTCCAAAAGAGGTTTCTGCTGTCAACCCCCTTTCTGGGTTTCTTGTGTTGGGGAGGCCTCTCCAGATATCTCAGATCCAACAGAGCTAGGGAATCTGGGAATTTGATGCTTTCATTGCAGCTCCCCCACTTCATTATTGTACATTTAAAAGCCAAGTAGCATGGGTAGCCACAGTATCCGTCTTTTCTGTCGTCATACCCCAGAGCCTTGCACTATGCTTCCCGGGGAATCAGAAAGTAATTAATGACTTGGTAGTGGAGAATTTAGCTGATAACTGTAAAAACAAAACAAAACAAAAACGTGCAACCATCAAAAGCAAGACTCAGCTGTCTTATTTTCTTATGGGCCAGCACTAGCTGATGGAGGACAATGACCTACTTTCGCTTCTGTAGTTAGTGTTATGCCAGGTGACCTGTTCTCAAACTTTCATGTGTTTCAGAGCCATCATCTGGACGGCTGGTAAAACCACAGTTGCATGGTCTTGTTTTTAGTTTGTGGCTTATGCCTTGTGGTGCCTGAGAATTTTCATCTCCGAAGAGTTTTTGGGTCACACTTTTGGTCAAGTTCCACTTGGAAAGGCCTAAGTACAGACTCCCAGCCAGCAGTTCATTGGCAAGCAATCCCATCTCTTAGTTGGGAGGAGGTATTTTGTTCAGTTTCATGGTTGTTCACAGGGTGAGTTTGACTGTATCCAGGAAGTGATCTGTATAGAACTGTCGGCAGAGGCCACTTGTTTGTTCTTGGCCACCCAGATTCAGAATAATTACAGAGAAACTATGTGGTTTAAATTACTGCTTGGCCAGTCACTTCAGCATATTGCTAGCTAGCTCTTACATCTTTGGTTAACCCATTTCTATTAATCTGTGTATTGCCACATGGCTGTGGCTTACCAGCAAGGTTCTGGTGTGTCTATCCCCAGTAGTGGCTATGTGGCTTCTCTCTAACTGTGCCCTCTCTCTCCTCCTCTATCTGCTTGGAACTCCCTCCTTACTTTATTCTGCTAAGCAACTGGCCAAAACAGATTTATTCATTAACCAATAAAAGCAATGCATGATAGAATGACTTCGCACACCATAAAGCTCTGTCTTCCTGGTCCACAACCTTCTTTTTCTACAGGTTGCTGAATGACTATAGTTATAGATCAGGAACAGTGAAAACCAACTTGAAAATTTGCTGAGCAAGACCTTGGTTCCCAGAAATTCCTTCTATTTGGTTTCACATTAATTTCCAGTCACAACGAGGTCAGTTAAAGAAGAATGCATTTCTTACCCGGTATGTATGAAGTCATCATCAGACCTTATCCCATTTATGAGGATCCTGGTACCAAGTCTTGGGTGTGGAGAGGTATACGGCTTGCTGTTTGAATTTCACTGCACACAATTTAGTTCCATGGAGCCACATTTCATTTTGTAAATGAGCATCCGAGCAAATGTGTTTTTGCCTCAAACTAAACAAGCAAGCAAAACCACCTCTAGGCTGAAAGGAATTGAATGCCTGCTATCCCTCAGTGCTGTAAACCCGATAAAGCTCCCACTTGCCGTTGCACGTAGCCAAACAGCAAGGTGCAAATCAACCATCACACATTTCTCTGCCTGGGGAGCAGTGTGCATTCCTGCGTGAGCAGAAGTGAGTTGCAATAGAAACTTAGACAGCTGCTCTTCCAAAGCCCCAGATCTCTTAGGAAAGTGAGAGGACAAAGTGGCTTTTAAAATAGAACTAACAAAAAGGAAACAGGTGCACAAATAATCATTGATTATTAGCTAGGGAGGGGAGAGTTGGGGCCCGTGGGTCTAATCTCCTTATGTTACAGAAAGAAAAGCCTCAGAGAGGCCAAGTCGCCTGCCAAAGTCATTGAGCTGAACAGGGGAGTTGCAGAACCGGAAGTCAGGACTTCTATCTCTTGGGCAGGTGCTATTTTCATGTTGCCTTATAATTAGTGATCAAGCTCTTATGCCTGAGTTATGTTCAAGATCATCGACAAGTCAGAGCTAGAATATCCCTTTCTAAGATTTTTCTCTTCTCTTGGGACAGCAGGTTTGCCTGGTGGTCGAAAGCAGGGGACCCATTGTGTCTTCACTTTTCCTTCCTCAGATGTGATTTGGAAGTCAGGGAAGTCTTGGTCCGCATAGACAAAGGGAATGTTAGGGCTAAAATTGCTTTTTCCTCACAGATACTTATCCTGTGTTCGCAGATCTTTGGATTAATGTTCAAAACCAGCATATTGAATCATTTAAAAAAATTTATCAAAGTCCTGGTTGTAAGGATGAGAGGCACAAGACTGGCACATTAGAAAGGATATTATTGTAAGAACACAGCAATTAATGTCATGGATTTTAATATAGCAATTAATGTCAAGGACAAAGAATGATGTTCCACTGAGCCTAAGGGAGATTGGAATGAAAGAGTTCTCAGAGGATCTTACAGTTAGTTAGTCAGCCAATGGATATTTGCTAAATACCAGATACAGATGAAGTACTTAGGAACATAGAACCAAAACTATCAAAGTCACTGTCTCAAAGAGCTGATACTCCAAAAGGAGAACCAGACATGCAACATTCAGATGGGGTAATATAATGGTTGTAAACCCTTGAAAATGCTAGGAAATCAAATAGACAAATACAGCACATCGTGATAGGGTAGGGGGGTTTCCTTTGAGTGAGGTGGTCAGGCAGGCTTCTCTGAGGTCACGTTCAAGTGTAAGAGGAAAGTCAGCACATGAAGATCTGGAGGAGACACTTCAAGTGGATGAAACAGGACACTGAATGGCTAGGGAACTGAGCTGAAGTTCAAGGTACAAAGAATGGAATGAGCCTGGCACAGCTCCAATGCTGAGCTGAGCTGAGTTGTGCAGAGGGACACAATCCCAAGTGAAGAGAAGAACAGCTCACAAGGGATATCCTGGGCCGGTGGAATTTTCCTTTGCTGTGGTAATTTATGAACATGATGCAGTGAGATGGAAAATGGCTGCTATTATTTATAGTTTGAAGGCCATTGTAGTCATTTTGTGGGAAGGACAGTGGGATGATGGTGAAGTGGCAAGGGTTGGTCAGGTTCAGAGTAAGTTCCGAAGGTGAGCTCATAGGACTTGCTGGTGCATTAGATATGGAATTAGATATGAAGGAAAGAGAGGAATTAGAGATGACGTCAAAGCTTTGTGTCTGAGCAGTTGAGTACCTATTGGTTCTATTTGTTGAGAAGAAGTAGGTTAGAAAGGCGTGGACTAGGGCACCAAAAATTATCTGGCCAAGAGAAGGGTAAGGAAATTAGTAAACAAGTATGAAAAGATGTTGAAAAGGGACAGATTTAAACCCAAGGTTCACAAGCGAGTTTTCAGAATGTGTTGAAGCCAAGGGATCAGAAGAAGCTATCTAGAATCGAGGTTAGACTAGAGCAAGGCTGAATCATGAAGAAACAGCAACACAGGAGAAACAGGAGGAGTCTCAAGATGGGGAAGGGAGAAATATTGACTCTACCGGTGCTGTTGAGAGGTCAGGTACCCGAGGACATTTGCTGTCACCCATAACTTTCACAAGAGCCATCTCAGTGATGCATTGTTGACAAAAATCCTTTGGGTTAAGGAGAAAACAGGAATCAAAGTGGTAGAACTAGAGGGGATAGACAATCTGCTGAAGAGTGCTTGTTACTCTTGTAAAGTACCTGCGTTTAGTTTCTAGTACCTGTATCTGCCCGCCGCCCGCGCCACAACCTAACCCCTCATTAAATTTTTAATGAAGCTTACCAGATATCTGTCTAATTATCATTTCTGAATGTGTTTGTGAGAGTGTTTCTCAGTAAGATTAGCATGTGCATTGATAAATTAAGTAAAGCAGATTGCTCCCTACAGTGTAGGAGGCCTCACCCAGTCTGCTGAGGGACTAGACCAAATAAACAGCTAGGAAATTCTTGCTGTTGACCACGTTTAAGTTGAGGCATCTGCCTTCCCTTTGGATTCAGACTTGAACTGGGCAAGAGCTGTGTTCGCCTGAGTCTGTCTCTTATGAACCATATAAAAGGGAGTGCCCCAGTTTCCAGGATTGCAAGAGATAATTCACTAGAGAACACACCCAACACACATGCGAATTCAGATACCCACACAGAAACACACAGCAACTGAGGAGAATGAGCAAAACAGAGGCACACACTTGTGTCTGAAAGTGTAAGCTCTCACAGACTTCAGGGTCATCCCAACAGGATGCAGAAATCAACCTTAAAGAGCTAATTTTGGCTAAAGATAGGAATATTCAGGATTTGGGGTGTCATCACGTGCTTCCAGGAAGGATTCAAGAGAGAGGAGTCTTGTTCTGGAGTAATACTATCAGGAAGAGAGGATGGTTCTTTTCTGGATAATTAATATACTTCATAGTATAGTCTAAGCATGGTTAAAATTACATTAACTATAGAGTATCTACTGTTGACTTATCTGGAAAAGAATGATGCTTGACCTTGTTGTAGTCTGCAGAGTAACCTTATTTTTGCCTCCAGACTAGGCAACATTATGAAATGGCGTTGTTTTCACTTTATTTTTTCCAAGTCACAAAGTGAATTGATGTTCTGTGAATTGTTTTTGTCTAACGAGTGTTTTCTTTCTTGTTCATTTTGTTTTGTTTTTACAAAGAAGAATAGCAGCAAATAAAAGTGGAAGAAATGACATATTTAAGGGGGAGTAGAGTTTAGGTGACTTCAGGTTGAATATAAATCGTGTTGATTATGAATTGGTACGACGGATGTTTTCAAATCTTCTTACCTGTTATGAGATAAATTTTTACGTATTTAGGAACAGAATGATGTGATGTTTGGTAATGGAACCAGGAAAAAATACCATAAATATTGGAAATAGATCCGCAGAACGACACTAACACTTAAGGTGGGGCTCTCCTTTCTGCTTAAGATGTGTTTGAGAAGCTCTCTTGTCTCCTCGGTAGGAAGAGCACCACTGGCCACTGTTTGAAGTTAAAATGGGGAACATAGTTATTGGCCTTCCTTCCTAAATCCTCAAAGAGAATTAGGTCTGTTTTCTGAAAATCCATTCTATAATCCCAGATACTGTTTCTGTTTAGTCTCTACTTCACATAACCCATGGAATAACGGGTTCTTGAAATTATAAAAATTCCCAATTGTCAAAAATCTAAAAGGCTCTATCTTCTTCTGCACTGACTTTACAACTTTATATGTTCATCAAAATAAAGGGACATTTATTAAAATAATTGGTTGCATTATAAATGAGAGCACAATTAATTCTTTTAGGGTAGTTGTTATTTTTAGCATTTCAAGGAGAATATGATAGTTAAATAATCATTAATATTACTTTAGAATTTCTATAAAATCAAACATTTGTGGCATTTTCCACTCAGAAGCAAATCTATTATAAATGTTCAAAATTTAAAGTCCCCATGGAGCTGAGATAATAGTTTCTGTCTAAAAATGGATCAAGACAAAAAGCTAAAACCTAAGCAAGAACTAGCTTTCTCTCCTTGGCTATTTTCAGCCTTCATCTTGTTGCTAGGGATGGAGGTGAGCAACTTTGTTGTTCATTTCTCCACAATGCACATCATTCTTCTCTTTACTTATGCGTCATTGGTACCTTGGGTTTCTAATCCCTTTAAAGAGTTACTGATTCACAGATATGCCTTTTACAAAATACTGTGTGTATATGCTCTTATGCAAGGAGGTTTCTGGAGAATTCTGTGGTATAGAGTACATGCTGAACACCCAATGAGGCACTGTGTTGAATTGCTGCTTGTGGACTGTCTCTTTTGAAATTCTGCAGAAGCTTTTATAAGGTAAATTGAACATTTATGTAATTCCTAAGTTTAATTCTCAGACATAATTATATTTACTTATCAACCAAAATTATAATAAATGTCACATTATGATTTGAGGAGGATCTATGATATCTTTTAGATTCTTCTTATTTAGCAATGATGTTTAGCAAAAGGGGCATTATTCTGATAAGAACAGGTGAGTATTACCGCCACGGACAATCACAGTTCTTAAATATTTCCTCTAATTTATATGGCTTTTCCAGGTGATACAAGCTCTGGCTCTTAGAATGTTTCTGCCTCTATTTCTAAAATGATCCCTTAAAGAATTGTGATTTAGATGTATCACCTGGGAATGGGTTCTGGATTTTGATTGGTTGTGTTTTTTTTTCTATTTTCTCTGTCTGTTGCAAAAAGATATTTCCTTGTTGAAGGGTGAGAACTACACTTATATTACACTTATCTGTGAGTGTGAGCATAAATATTTAGAATACAGTTAGGGGTTCTGCTTGTTTAGTAAAGTGGTGGCTGTAGGTTCTTTTTCAAGACCCATGACTCCACTATGACTCTACTAGCCTTGTGTAGTAGACAGGCTTTCAGTACCAGGCATGATTTCCCCCTTGTTGACTAGGTCTTAAGTCTAATTAGAGAGCTATTGATTATCCCTAAGGTATGAGTGTCACTATTGAGTTCTTTGGGTTATTGGCCATGTTGGTCACTATTGTGCTTCATAGGCATCTGAGCTGGGTAGAATTATAGGTTGTTTCCCTCCTGTAGAAGCTTGCATGATGCCTTCTGGTACCTGAAAGCTAGTCTTCAGGAAGGAGGCATTCTGGTTAGATCCATCTTAGGTCCCCTGGGCCTTGTGTCTGAAGTGCAAGTTGTCTTCTGCAATAATAAATTACTTTACCTCTCTAGAAGATGGCAGAGGACAATAGCAATACCCTGCTCTGTTTTGTGAGTCTCTCAGACAGCCTTGACCAACAGCTCCAAGCAGGACTTCTTTTATTATTGAGGCTTTGTTATATGGCCTATAGCTCTCAGAAGGAGCACTGTCAGTATTTTTACATCGGGGTAAAGGCCATTAACACAGCAACAGCTCATTGAACACAGGATTTACTTAAGTTCTGTTGGAATATCTATGTGACATATTAGAATTCATAGAAAAAATGTACTTGCAAGTACTTTCCTTGTCTTCCTAGAAATCTTATGACCTCATGTTGCATCACCTTCCCATGAGCCATCACTAGGCTTTTGGTGATTTATTTTTTTAGCTATCAATATCCTATACTCTGTTTGTGATTAAAAAGGACCTCATTGAGCTAATAGTTCCATTTATACTTTCAGGTCTCTGATATAATTTCATCACTGCTTTGTATAGAAAAGTATAGAGAGTACAGACTTTAATACTTTTGAATTGCAATTCCAATTAGTTCTTTGATGAACTTCAGAGCAAACAATTCATTTTCCTTGGGAGAAGATAGTGTTTATTACGGTTGATGTGGTAATGGGAGATATTTCTCTGTCTCCAGTGGCCAGAAGATGAAAGTATCATGGAAATCCACACACTCTAGGTTAATAAAGTAAACTGTCATTCCTTTGAAGGGTTATGTGTCATCACAATCTGTCTGGAGAAAAAAACAGGTAGGAAAATCTGATAGCTTTGGCTAAGAACTGCCTGGGATTAGCTGCATTTTGATTTTATTGGAACACTAAATTTATCTCTTCCTAAGCAAGCTCTGAGATACAGACACCTAGATATGTTGTCCTTCAAGCTAGTAAATCCCAAGCCTGTGCCTTCTTGATGAAATCATATCGTGAAGAATGTTAACCAAATGTTTGGTTATTTATGGATGTTGGTCTACTTTTGTAGGGTGTTGAGGTTCTGGGATTCATCTGTTATACAGTAGAAAGATCTGCCTCTCTTTCTAGGGTTTGTGGCCTCAACTGGAGTGATCCCAATGACTGAAGATGGAAACAACAGAACTGGCAGGGTATTCTACTTTTTGGTAGCCTCAGCATTTCTCTATGTTCTCCCTCAAGTGATTTCACTAGTGTTGTGGGTGTAGTATAGCATGAATTGTTATGTGATATTTTATAACAATCTGGCAAGAAAAATTGATATTCCATAATATTCACCTGGTATCTCAGGATCAGACTCTCATTTTGGCTTATGGCATAGGAGAGAGAGTAAACTCTGGGTATCAAAACTGGATGTTATGGGACACCAAATGGAAGGTAGGGGTACCTTAGAAGCTGGCTATGATACCAAGTCTTTATCAAGGCTAGCAGACTCACCTCTTCAGTAAGGTGAAGAAAAGCTTGTTTTCTTAGGGCAACTATTCTTTCCCAAAGCACCCCCTTCTGGTATAATGAGGAATGCAATATTTTTTGAGGTGGCTAAAGCTAACTTAATTTTTCCTATTGGATTATGACTTCATATTTCAAGCTTTTAAGGAATGATCCTAGGATAAATATCTTCATTCAATAGATACTTTTGCTGCATGCTTACTATGTTCCAAGCACTATTCCATGTCCTGAGAAACTACAGTGACAAAATCTGATGGCAATTTGAGTCCTTATAAGGCTTGCATTCTAGTGTGTCTAGGTAAATGTGCGTGTGCCCATGCAGGGTATCTTATACAAATATTAAGAGTAATACAATAGGTGTGTAAACAAGCAAGATAAAGAAGAAGGCCAGATTGGAGCTTTAAAAAGATAGTTAGAGAAAGCATGTCTTTCGAAGATACTGGAACAAAGACTTGGAATAGGTCTGGATGTAAGTCATGTAGATATAGGCAAGGGGAAAGCTACATGCAGAGGGAAGAGTAAGCACAAGGAAA
>JABTXL010009415.1:8844202-8893313 GCA_025134845.1 Neodon shergylaensis | reverse complement strand
ATATGTAATACAACTTAGTTTGTGTGTGTTAACCATGTTTGACATGATATTGAATACTGTGGTGCTTAATTTTAGGGATCAACCTGCCTGGATTATGGGATATTCTAATAGTTGTTTCTGGTTATGAATAGGGAGGAGACTGGCCTTTCAATCTGTGGACTGATAAGTAGGATCCTCCATCACCTAGTGAGTGATGACTCTCTGATCAGCTGAGGGCCTGGATAGAGCCCTCAAGGAGGTACAAAGTTGATCTTTCTCTCCCGAGGATGGGTCATTCATTTTGATCCCCCCGCTTTGGACCCCAGGACTTCAGCTTGCCTGGCCTTCAGACTCTGGGTTGTGTATCAGTCTCCTCCATTTTCTTCCAGGTTCTCGGACTTGCAGTCTTGTCCTGAGATCCATAGTGGATCCCATGGTTCTCAGGCTTTTAGACTTAGGCAGAACCCTGCTACCAGCTTCCTTGTTTTTTTAGGTGGCAAATGGAATATGTCCTGGAATATGTTAGCCATTTGAATCAGGTGAGCTAATTCATGTAATCAGTTCAAAATTCTCTATCATTTATATTTATCTGTGTTTCTATGTATCTTTCTATCAATCATCTCTAAATCTATCATCTATCTACTATTGGTTCAGCTTCTCTGGAAAGCCCTTATAGAAAAGCCATACGTCCTATATTCCATTGTTAGGCAAACTGATTTTTCTTACTTTCCTGGATGTCTAGGGTCCCAGTTCTCTTGTAGTTACCACACACACTTTTTCTGCCTTGCAAGAATACCCTTCTTATACCAGTCCCTCCACTGCTTAATCCCTTATCTTTCAAGATTCAACCCAGTGACTTGGCTCTCAAAGAAATCTTCCTAATCTCTTCGATTAGTTTAACTTTAATATACACTCATAAATTGTTCAGTGCTAAAGTTTACCTTTGCAGAGTGTGTGCTATTTGCTTAGATTGACCCTTTCTCCATTAATTATCCAAATGTGTGCAAGGTTGGCCTGGTGCCTGGAACATGGCAGTACTCAATTCCTGTAGTCATTATATATTTTCATTCAATGATTATAATATATTTAATTGTCCCCTCACACACAGACATGTACAGACTTATATACACACAGACAATTCTCTTTCTTACACACACACACACACACACACACACACACACACACACACACACCATACCCACAGTTTCCACACTGTAGCCCAGGCTGAAACTCTTTTTCTCTTACAGTAGATTGACTTAAACTACTTTCTTAATACAGACTATGCAAGAGAGCTGAGAGTAAGTTGATAAACCTGGAAATACCCTCAAATGCCTGCAGATTTTCCTTTCCTTTGGCAAAGCCACATCATGCTTAAATTATATTCAGGCCTGACCAAGAATTTTTTCCACTTGGAAACACACTGAAGGGTTCCGTGGCAGGTCAATTAGTCCAGAGAAGGTGTAATATGTTTCCTGTGCTTGGGGCCACTATTTCTTAATGTCTCATATCTCCCCATAGATGTCAGCACTTACACCATAGTCCTGAAGACTGTACACCGCTTCCACGGTAGGAGGTGCTGATTCACTGGTAATGAAGTGTTGTTTCCATTCCCTGCTGCATTTCTCAGAAAATATTTGCAGAAGTGACTTTTCAGCACAGAGGTGAGAAGGGCAATGGAAGTGCTTGAGTGGTAGAAGGCAATTTATTAGCAGCATATATTTCATAGCTTTCCCACCAGCTGAGATACACACGCAGCAAAGTGTGCATGACTACAGGGAGAAATGAAGAAGTAATGAGGCCAACAGTATCAGCTGAGATACTGCCTTGAAGAAAACGTCATATTTTTAGGACCCGATTGTTACCAAGGGATCATATTTATCTTATTAAATAGCACTCACTGTACATCTTTCTGAGTCTAGAAAGTGAAATATTTGGGGGCATGACTTTTGTCCTGAAAAATCTCTTCAGGAGTCTGTGTGGACATTTTTAATTAGCACTGTAGCTTCTGCCAGAAACACATCCTTCTGTGGGGATAAGCCAGAAGCAAGAGTTCCTTTCTTCCTAGTCCAGAGAGTTGGACTGTGGCAGCAGTGCCCATCTTCAGGAGAATCACGAAGTGGGCAGAGACTATCGCTGGAGTCTCTTCCAATATTGAGGTATAGTCGGTGTCCTGTTGCTGTGAAGAGACAGCACGACCACAGCCACCTTATAAAGGAAAACATTTACTTGTGGCTTGCTTACAGTTTCAGAGCTTTAGTCCACTGTCTTCATGGCAGGGAACATGAGAGCATGTAGGAAGAAATGGTGCAGAGAAGTAATAAGAGTTCTACATTCAGATATGTAGTCAGGGAAGAGAGAGAGAGAGAGAGAGAGAGAGAGAGAGAGAGACAGGGAGAGGGAGAGGGAGAGGGAGAGGGAGAGGGAGAGGGAGAGGGAGAGGAGAGGAGAGGAGAGGAGAGGAGAGGAGAGGAGAGGAGAAGAGAAGAGAAGAGAAGAGAAGAGAAGAGAAGAGAAGAGAAGAGAAGAGAAGAGAAGAGAAGAGAAGAGAGAACCACTGGGTCTGGTTTAGGCTTCTGAAACTTCAAACACTCCTCCAATGACACACTTCCTCCAACAAGGCCACACCTCCTAATCCCTCTCAAATATCAGGGTTCACTAATGACCAAGCATTCAAATATGGGGCCATTCCTATTCAAACCAACATTCATTCTTGATGTTTCTGTGATTCCCACCCTTTCCCTACTGGAGACTCTTGGAGATATTAAATCATGTTTCTGATCTTGTAATGCAAACCTTCACCATCCTAAAGGAACTTAAGAATATCATGAATCATTAACACAAGGTCTTTTTTGGAACAACAGCTCCTCCTCTTCAGAACCCCCACATTCTATAGTGCAGGAATGACTCAGAAAAAAATTAAGGTCCTATGGTTATTTATCTCTCCTTTCCAAGTTTCTCTTGCACCATGGACTTAATTGTTCATTTCTCCAAGAAGTGCTTAACCCCTCCTCTCTAAGGCTCACCTCAGCCTTTTTCCCCCAGTTGGAAACAGCATCAGGAAAACTTGTAGGGCAGGTGAAGTTTGTTCTTTTTGTGTGTTTATCAATATTATTTTGGTTGTAGATGAGTAAAGCAGAAAACTTAAAGAACCTTTCAAAAGGGCAAAATTTAGCTTAAAAAATAAAAGCCCAAAGGATGCTATAATTGGAAGCACAGGTGATGTCGGCAGAGTTTGGAATGATGGATCAGATGTTTCCATGCTGCATGCCCAGTGGGGCTCTGTAGACCATCTTCCTCTCACAGCTTCCTATTCCAGGACGGCAGAGGTTTTTCCTCCCTTCACATCATGTACATCCAAATGGAACTTGCATCCCAGGGCACAGTATATTTCGATTATCCAGGTTTGCATGTTTACCGGTGCAGCAGAGCTGGGCAGATCTGATGACCTTTAACATGGGGTGGCATGTAAAGTCTGTGACTAATCACGTCAGTGAGGTGCACTCGGGTACCACCATCACACACTGTGGATACTGTGTTCTGTGGGGAGATTTTTTTCCCTGTCAGGCTTCATTTCTCTTCCTCACCACAAGAACCGCCCTCCCCCATTTTTGTTTCACCCAGCAGCCTCATTCTGATGCCCCCAAGGATGGAACAAGAGTAAACAGATGTCTCAGGAGAGTCATTTCCAGCTAATGATAAGAGAGAACTTTTAGCAGTTTTTTATAAAAGAGATGAAAGGTGAAAGATCTTGGAAACAGTGCAGATCCTGATGCACAGGTTGTTCTTGATTTTTGTTACTTTTAAATTGTTGAAATGGCCTCTTATACCTTTATTTCCTTATTTTATACTTTGAAAGTATATAATGCATTTTAGTCATTTTTACCTCCCTCTTGTTTCTCATCCTCTCACCTCTCCTGAAACCCTTCTTTCCCAATAGCGGTTTTACTTGTTTTATTTATTTAATTACTTCCTTCTCCTACTTTTACATCTCAGTTAAGTGTGTGAGACTCAGTTTAATCAGGGCCTGAGGATGCGTGGGAGGTTACTTCCTGAAGCATGGACACCTAATCATGGACCGCCAACACTTAAGAAAATGTCACCCCTCTTCCTAGCAACATTTTACTGCCAATAATCCCTCAGAGAGTGACAGAGCCTCATGGGTACCTGTCATTCATGATGAAATGGTGATAGGCCTAGTCTCAGGGAAGACAATAATCACAGTTTCCTATTACCTTCCCGGCCAATGGCTTCTGACCAAGTTCATAGAACTAAACTCAAATTCCCTTGCTAGAACAGGCCCATCATGAAAAGTGATTGGTTTCCTGCATAATAGTCATGTAACAATTTTATCTTCATCGAAGGAGGTTATTGTAGCTGGCAGGATGCAGCGCTGGGTAAGGCTCTTCATGAATTTTCACTCCAGCATCTTCTGGTGCTATAAAAACTAGACAGCAGGGAGTAAGTTCCCTGCTTAGTTCCATCTTGATTTCTCAATGTTCTGTGACCAAAGTGTGCATTGTCTTCAGAAATAGGGTCTTACCCTCTCCCCCAGTTCAATGGCAATGACCTGTAAAATTTTGGAGACCTTTGGAGCAACCCTCATTAACAATTTGAAGGGAGGTGTCACCTGACACTTGGCTCTTCATTAACAACTCAGGGTATCTCTTTTCACTAATCCTCTTTAGGCTGTATTTTTGATAAGTTTATAAAATGGTAGGTTTCTTCAGCCTCCCCCTTTTTTTAAATATGCCCTGAGTTTTCTTTACTCTTCCCCAGACTTCTTGCCTCCCCTCCCTTCTCATCACTGCTTAGAACTTTCTGCCCCTGACTCCATTCCTCTCCACCTTTCTATCCAAAGTGCTGCACTAGCTCCGCCCCTCCTTAAGGCCCTTTCTTTCCCCTTCCTTTTATAAATGACTAACAGTGTTTTGGGTTTTATATTTAAAGGTTTTTCTTTAAAATCGTTTTTTATCTATTCTGCTTTCCATTTTCATCATGTTGAATCATTTCTTCAGGCCTCAGTTTGCCTTTGATTGTTGTGATAAGACACTGACTAAAAGCAATTTGGGGAGGACAAAGTTTATGGAGGAAAGCCAGGGCAGAGCTCAGGGCAGGAATCTTGATGCCAAGGAGGGAGGCTGCTTACTGATTGGTTCTCTATGGCTTGCTCCACCTAATTGTTTCTATCCTCGGGGTGACACTGCCGCCAGTGGGCTGAGCCCTCTCACTTCAATCATTAATCAAGACATATCCTATAATTTTTTAAAAAATTATTTATGTACAGGTATTTTGCCTGCATGTATGTCTGGGTACCTTGTATATGCCTGGTACCAAAAGAAATCAGAAGGAGGCATTGGTTCCCCTAGGACTGAAGTTTATAGCCACTTATGAGCCATGATGTGGCTGCTGAGAACCAAACTCAGGTCCTCTGGAAGAACACCCAGTATTCTTAACTACAGAGTGTAGTTGGAGTTTTTCTGGGGCTGCCATCCAGCTTCCAAATAAAGTACAGAGATGTATTATTAATTACGAATGCTTGGTCTTAGCTTAGGCTTGTCCCACTGGTTCTTTTGACTTAATTTAACTTATTTCTATTCATCTGTGTTTTGCATTTTTTAACCTTTCTGTCATTCTGCATGTTCTACTTTCCTTTCCTGCTTTCTCCATGTCTGAGAGGCCACTGGAGTCTTCCCAGCTTTTTATTTTTCTTTCAACCTTTGAGCCTGAATTCCTCCTTCTGCTTTTTCTCCCTGCCGGCAAGTCCCACCTATACTTTCTCCCTCGCTAACGACCATTCAATTTTTATTAGACCAATCAGGTGCCTTAGCCAGGCAAGGTAAATCAGCTACATATCTTTACATAATTAAACAAACACAGCATATCTTTGCTTATTTAAACAAATATTCCCTAACAGCAGAACCCTCTCTCTAACCTCAAGAAAATATCCCAAAATGTCTATAGATGATCCAATCTCCTGGACACATTTTCTCAATTTTCTTTTCAGGTAATTTTAGCTTCTGCCAACAACAACAACAAAAACCAAGTGGGATAGTGATCTGATCTGTATTATCTGATAGCTAATATTTTAGGAATACATGTTCATCTCAATGTGAATATTACCCCAAAAATTTCCTTGAAATTATAGTATGCAGTTGTTTTCTATAAGTTGATACAGAAGAATTTGATAAATTTTTTGTTAGTTATTACATTAGCTATTATCAAGTGAGAAATGTTATGTAAATAATTGTATTGTATGTATATAACTGTATTATATATTTTTATATTGTCAAAATTACATATTTTGAGAATCTGGAGTTCTATTTGGTAATGAAGGCAAACAGTGATTTTGTTTTTCATAAAATAGAACTCATATCAAATCTGTGATATAGTAGTTTGTGGGAATTTATGAGAGCCCAGAGACTGGATTCAGATACTTGGCTTGAAATAAAATATTTTCCTTTTCACTGTTTGATTCGGAGAAGGTCATTTCCTCCCCCTTCCTTCTCTTCCTCTCTTTTTCCCCTCCCCCTCTTTCTTTTGTTAATAACAATAGACTCTGGACTCTCATAGAGCTAAACAAGTGTTTCACTGCTGGTCTCCACATTCACAGCCATGGCTTGTTTGTGACAAAGTAAGTGCTTCCTTTTGGAACTGTGGTGAAGTTCAAAAGCATAAAAAGGCTAAGCTAATACCTACGGAATAATAGGTGAACTTAGCTGATAGAATAATACTTATTTTTTTCTTTAATAGTCCCCAGATAAAGTTCTTCACCAGAGAAAGTGTGGGAGCTCTGCTATCACACACACACACACACACACACACACACACCACACACACACACACAAGCAATTTTAGTTGTTTGTGGTCGTTTCCTGCTTTGGAACCTGATTATATGTGTGTACTTTGTTTTGAGCCGTGTTGAAGCATTAGATTCCACATGTCTGAAGAGTGCAGTAATTGTGTCAAACAACAATATAGTTAAGACCAAAATCAAAGGAGAGAAATAATTTAGAATAAGTCAAGAAATGATGTGTGTTGGTACTGTGGACCAATGCTTTGGTTGTAGAAGTGAATTAGAAAGGCAAAAGCTGACTCGTTTGATACCATGCAAAAAGAGGCAAGGCCAAGAGATCAAGTGTCCCCAAACATTAGTGCACTCTACTACTACACCAGAGAAAGGCCTCTGGAGTCCAGCAGTAATTCAGATGGTGTTTAAAAAATATAACATCTGGGGCTGGGTAGGAGTTGAGGGCTTGCCTATGTCCTCATAGTTGCCTGGCCCACCAGACCTGGGCAGGTAGGTGCTTTGAATAGTGCCTATTGCCTGCTAGGCCTTCACGAGGGAGCGCATGAAAAACTGCTGATAAAAAGTTGGCTTTTCTAAAAAAGCTTTCTTTAGGTGAAATCCCTATTCATTCTGTCTGTCACCTTAAAATAGAGGCAGTTAATTAGAGTATCCATCTAAGACACCAAGGCACACTCTCCAAAACTCCCTCCACAGACAAAAGACTAGATAAAACTGATCAATTCTGGGGGAAGAAAAGGAAAGGAAAGAGATCATCTATCACCAAGGTGGAGAAGGATGGCTGGCTTTAACGCACTGAAGGACTAATTTGAACCTGGAACGGGGAAATACAATTCCTTTTTGTTTGCACTTACAAACCAATGACGTTAATTAAAGCCTCAGAACCAATCTTGTCTCTAAGAACAGAATTTCTGGATGACAGAAACTGTCTTGTTCATGCATTAGAAATGGCATGGGAAATAAAAATTTTGAGGTTAATGGGAAAACATAAATCAACTTGAAGCATTGAAATATTCAAACTTTCTTACTTGGTTATAGGATGGGAAAACAAAACTTTCATTTCCATGAATGAAATTCCCACAATTCCCATGGTCCTCTGCCCAGAGTGATGAGTATAATACTATACATTTTGTAGCATTTGCTTTTCACTTGCATTTGTTAACATTGTTTTCTTCTGTGTGTTGCAAAATAAATGAAACAGCCTTTTATTTTTTTAAAGGTTTAGGATTTAAAAGTGTGTGTGTATGTGTGTGGCAAGTTGCTTATCTGTCCAGTGTGTTACTAATTAACACTTAGCCTTTGTTAATGTGATTCATAGCCTTTTTCAGAGTAGAACAAGATGTTGAAACATAGGAAGATTGCTGCCTGAATAATTCAACTTGATGCAAAAGCTAAATAGGTCATTTTCAATTTTCACTTTCTCTTTGTAAGGAGATAGAACTCAAACATTGTGTATGTTTGCTTGTGTGTGTGTGTGTGTGTGTGTGTGAATTCCCCTGTATAACAGAGACTTTGAGTATGGGCGAGGGACAGCTCTCTAGAAGTCAGCATCCTTATTGATACCACCTAAAGTTACAACATGACAGAGAAAGTTTATATAACTCCAAAACGATTTCTCAGGACAGGAGCATGAAGCAGAAATATGACTGCATCTTGGCATATCAATAGTAATGTCTCAAAGTTGAAAGGAGTAAAGGCTGCTGGGACTTCTAAACAGAACAAATATGTGAGGCAGACTAGAAATATGTTTATGCCAGTTCAAGTGTCTCTTATACAAATGATCTCATGCACATGAAAAATGCCTTGATATCAATAGATAGCATATTTACATAGATGCTCTAAACCTACCGACAATATATTTGATGAATATCTTTTAATATGAAACAGTTTCGGTTATCTGCTCTGGGCGATACAAAGTCCCTCTGCTCATTTTTCCTCCTTCCCCTTAATATCAGATCTCTCTAAAGTCACAGAAACAGATATACCAGGGAAAACAGCAAGCCAAAAGATACGATCTGTAACCATTTATTTAATTTGATGACAATAACACAGCAAGAGAATTCTCTGAGTATGTGCTAGTGAAATAGCATTTTGTGTCATAGTGACAATCCACAATGATAGAACAAACTCCAACATCCATCCATCCATCCATCCATCCATCCATCCATCCATCCATCCATCTATCACCATCATGTAAGATGTGTCTCAAGATTTATGTTTCTAAAAGTCTTCATGGTCATGGGGTAGAAAATCTCTGTAATCATTAGAAATCATGGCTTATATTTACATTTTAAGGACAGCAATAAAAACATTTCTCTTTTATGTCGTTGCTGTCATTGTAGAGTTCTTTTTAGTATAATTAAGGATTTTAAAGCTTGGTAGCATGAAAGTTTATCGATGTTGTTGAAAAGGCGTTTGCACTGCTGCCATTATCAAGCAACATAGAGGCTACCAAACGCCAGATCCTTAGTGTCTCATTAACACCCTTAAAATAACTTTGAAGACACAAGAGGCTCCTTCTAAGTGAATGTGAAATAAATGTGATGTAAAGCTGGGGTGGACGTTCCAGAACTAGAATCAGACAGGTTTATGGATGTCTGTGCATTGTATCCTGAGACATACTGGTTGGTCTGCCCCAGTCCGAAAAAGTGTTCTGATACAATGTGGTGGTTTTTCTCTAGCCTTGTAGCAAGTGGGGATAACCTTTCTGTTCATGTGTCAGGGAAGTAGGCATCAAATCATCATTTGAGGGTCTTCTTCCAGGCCTGCCACTTCATCTGTTATGATTTGTGCTCAGCAGCTAGTACTAGAGACAGGCGTGATTTTAACAGTTTGAGGAATTGCCCGGACTTTTCCAGCATGAGAAGAAATCGGAAGTAGGCATTTACTGATGTTGGCCTAGCAGCTCACGAATCCTCTGCTCAAAGAGTCTGTGGCTCCTCTAGTTACACCTTCACAGACAGTTGACCTCGATCTCAGCTACCACACTTGCTTTCCAGTAACCAGAAAAGGAAGAATGGTGTGTGTGTGCGCGCGCGCGCATGGGGAGTGTGTAAAGTGCTTCTTTGTTTGCTCTTATTTTATTTATTTATTTTTTTTTAGAGTTGCTTTGCGGCTCCAGCTGCCCTAGAACTCACTATCTATTGCCTCAGTTTCCTGTGTGTTTCAGGCCTGGTCATAAAGAAATTCCACAAAGAAGTTTTGCTTTATTCCCCAGGCTACCCTATCTTTGAAGGAGATTAGAAGCTGGAATTATTCAGCTGGGCACACAACCCAGAGCTTGGTTAATAAGGAATAAGACGCTAGGCATTCTCTGCCACACTGATTAACTTTGGAAGTGGTCTCCAAGAGTGTCCCCTGCGTCTTTGCATTCACTTCTGCTTTCCCAGCATTCCTCTCCTCAGTCCCTGCCACCACTCAGGTGTCTCTGCCTTTATTGACTTTAGTCTGGGCTGATCCACAATCATGCATTCAGGAAGGTTTTAAATGCAATTGGATTGTTTGGAAGCCGCTGTAAGGGAGCAGGGAAGTACAGCGGAGGAGAGAAAGCATCTAGTAAAGATGGATTGGTCAGAGGGGCTACACCTATGCACACCTGGAGCTTACAGATGTCTGGAAGACATTTTGAGATTCTTTTATCAAAAACAAAGGAGCAGAGGGATTTATACACAAACCAGGAAGACATTGGATGAGGCCTCTTCCCTGGTACTGTTAATTACCTGGGGTCTTTAGTGGATTTCCTGGATTTCTGAGAGCCTTCTAGCAGAGGCTCTGTTGGAAGCCACTGAGTAGGGAGGGCCAAAGAGGTACTGAGCATCTGATACTGCCCTTGTGAAAAAAACATTTTCTTACCAGTCCTGGGGAACATAAAGGGATTTTTATAACACAAAAAGAGGAGTTGCTTCCCTGATAATGCTGGTTTTCTACTGTGACAAGTGACTAATGACAGTTGTAAGTGCGTGGATGGGCCTGCTGAGCTCTACACTTAGGTTAGCAAAGACCGAAGTCAAGGTGTCCAGGCTCTCTTCACAGGGGCTCTGGGGAGAACCTGTCACAGGCTTACTAGGAGTGTTGGAACATTTGGTTCCGTGTGGTTTTTGATTGAAATCCTGAGTGCCAGGGTAAGAGACTCCCTTCAGCCTCCAGAGGCAGCTCACATTCTTTCTCACGAGGTCCCCTCATGTCACTCCAGAGGTGATACCTGTACCCTTCTCACACTCAGAATCCATCTAGCCTCTGCTTCTCAGAACTGCAGTACCACAGCTTGCCTGCTCAGGCAGTCTGCATACCTCAGGGACAGCTAAACTGTAGGGTGTGACCAGTCATGGTGGAAGTATCTCTTTGTATTCATAGGCTCTAGAGATTAAAATACAGGATTTTTGGCTGGGGCTATTTTATTAGAAAGGAATTTTTACCTATTCCACTGATAAAGGCTCCCCTTTCCTCCCTCTAACCCCCCTCTTCGCACCTTTTCTTGCTCATTTTGTCACTGAACCCTAAGTAGAAACAATAATTTTACCTTTGAGGCCCATTGTGTTCTGCTCTTTGTTCAGAGCACACAGCACCCATTCATGCCCTAATTATCATTCTGAAAGGCAGGCTTTGGAATCATGCAGAGAAGGTTCAAATATGATCTTCAGCTCAAAGATTTACAGCTAATTGCTAACCTTTCCAAACTTCACTTCTTCCTTTCCTGGGTGTTCTCAAAGGAGGAAGTGTATACAGGCTACACATAGGTACTCTCCTTACGGTAACTTTTTGCTTGACTGCATACCCATTTATTTCCTCTTTCTTTCCATAAATGCAAAGAAAATACAGATTAAGTCTTTTTGCATATCATACCCCTACTTTTTTTTCTCTGTGGATTTGTTGAGTGAATAGATACTTTATCTCCTTGTCTTTTTCCTTGTCTAACAAATGAGAATAGAAAAAATACTTTATCTATTCTCAGAGTTACTTGTTAAGAACCTATAGAATAGTTGTTATGAACACACTTTGCAAAGCCTAAAATATACCCGAGGCATAGTGTGTTTAATCAATAGCAGTACCTGGCTCTTGGTAAAAGTGGGACAGAGTACAGAGCCATATTTGCTGTGGATAAAGGTGGGCAGATTGTGGAATCACACATACCAGTTCAGAGAACTGAGAGACGAAAGGCAGGGTTGGTCTGTCAGTGTTCATGGAGTCATTTCCTTTTCAAACATCCTCAATTGTGGAGAGCTGGATCTAAGCCAACGAGTTGCTGTAACTGATTTTACCAGTAAGGTTGCACACGCGCATGCATGTGTGTGTGTGTGTGTAGTCTGTCTATCTGTCTATCCTATCTATCTAAAATGTAGACTAAGATTATGAAAGCCAAACTTCATGGCATGGAAATCAATATACTTTTCATTCATCAAAATCTTTTTAAAGGATAAACCTCTATAGACGACACTTCAGAGGAATGTAGAGGCATGAAGTTACGTTAAATAAGGAATAATGTGTTAAATTGAAAGCTAGGTCCCAAGACTGTCCTTGGGAATTTGATTAAGAGTAATTAACTGACCTGAGAACCTTTGGCATGGAAAGCTGGAAATAATGGTGGACTTAGTTATGACCTAAGTTAGAATCATAGGCCTGACTGGTCCAGTGATTTTGATTTTGCTGTCAGAGGAGTTTCATCAAGTATCTGATCAAGCAGATTGATTTTAACGAGTAACTCCTTATCATCTAAATTTTTTTCTATCTGTTGTCTTTGTTATTAGTTTTAGATATTATTGACTCAGCTTCAGTTGAGACTAAATGGTGGCAACAATTACATAAACTAATCAGCAGAGAGTATATTGTTGAAAGTTACTGTTAGTAAATTATTTTCTGCCAAGATATATTTCCATTTTTCAGGGATGAACTTCATAGTCAGTTTGGCAAATTCCCTTTCTGGGCAGCAGCACAGACACAAACTCACCAAGGTATTGCCATGATATGTGAGATTTTTTCTAAGCAGAATTCTGAAAGGCCTGTCCTTTTAATACTACGTCTAGTTTCTCTCTTGAGAGTTTTAGATATTCACATTGTAGCTTCCTGGAGGAATATGCAATGGATTTGATTCTGCAAAGCATATCACTGTGAGTCAAATAATCATAAAAGGTATTTCAAGATGAACAGTGCTCAGGTACCTAGAGACACCGTTTTTACTTTCTGAGTGAACAAATATTCTCTGCAAATCACAGGGTGAGTGTCAGCTTCTCTAGGTAGAGCCAAGTGGAGAGGAAACGTTCGTTTCACTACCTTTGCGAAAGAAAAGGGATCAAACAGGTTTTTAAAGGTGACAGATAAAACTTTTCACGAAGATAATTACTCATTTTAGTTTAGAATGTAGAATTTGAGTATTCAGATTGGGATTTTCAGACATTTAGAGCTGATGCCCTTGTCAAGTGATGTTTCCTTATTCGCTAATACATGATGTGGAAACAGCTTATCCTACACATTGAAGAGAACTGGCCATCCCTTCCTTATAGTTTATGTTCAATTGTTGAATAAGAATTTGTTTTCCACATTAAAATTTTTTCACAAGTGTGCATTTCATTTATTCTCAGTTGAAATCTTACAGAAGGGAAGAACACTTTAGTGGCAAACTATGATTGATTAATCTCCATCCTGGTTTACATCTTACGTGCCTCAGGTGGGGGAGAGCAGCTGACTAGAGGTCTTTCATTTCATGGTGCAATGTTATTACCAATCCTTCAAACCTCATTTTAAGTTTTATTGTATTTTAATGGTCAGCCTCATCTTTCAGTTTGTTTTCAAAAGCATTTGTTCTTGCATGCAAGCCTCCAGCACATTGCGTACATTTAGATTTTTGTGTATGCTTTTGAAGTTTTAGTGTTGATTTGTGTGTGCTTTAATGTCCATGATTTCATATCACTTATAACCATATTGTACGCTGGGTCAGTTTTCTACCGTACTTGTAAGCACTATGTCTCAGTTACTTTAGATAACTCTAACCAAAAGAACCTGAAAGAACAAATTCAAGAAGGAAACCTTTATTTTGGCTTATGGTGTTAGAGGGTTCGGTTCACAGTTGCTTGGCTCAATATGTGTGCACAGAGCATCGTGGAAACAAGAGCTGAGGTGGAGGAAGGAGGCCTTTTACCTCATGGAAGGTAGAGAGCAGACTCCAGTGGAGTAACTGAGGACCAGGCATACACTTCAAAGGTCTCATGCCTCAAGTGATGTGGCAGACTTTCTTGACTCCCCATGGGAGGCCTCAACCTCTCTGAGGAGTGGATGGGAGGTGAGGTGGAGAGAAGGTGCAGGGGGAGGGGGGATGAGAGGAGTGGAGGGAGAGGAAACTGGGATTGGTGCATAGTACTCTTAGATTGGGTGTTCTTATATTGTTTAAAAAGAACAAAATTAAAAAGAAAGATGTGTCTTTAGTGAAGTATTTCTTCTGAATAGGATTGACCTAAAGTTTCCTAAAGTTTCCATAGCTCCCAGAAAGCACTGCAAGCTGGGAGCCAACTGCTCAGTCCATGAGCCTCCAGGGGACATCACATAGTCACATAATAACACCATATTTTACTTTTTAGCCTTAGTTGTTGGGCACTTGGTTGTTTTCCCATTCTTTTCTTCCACAAACTGTGTGTAATAAACCTTTTCATCCCAGGATGGATGACCTATATGTTCATGTCATAGGATAACCAAGACAAAATTCCTGTCCATTCCTAGTCAGTATCAACTTTGAATCCCTTTACCTGTCATTTCAATTGCTTGCAGCAAATTCATGATTCCAGTTTTTGACTGTCTATTTCAACATTGGGATTCTAGTATGTAGCTTCAGCTTTAGTTTTCCTTTGACCTTTCTTTATGCACACAGTTCCTACCTAGCACTTTCGAGGCTAGCTCTTGTTTTGTGTGATATATCACCAAGCCTGTAGGCAAGGACTTGGGTCCTGATGGAGAAGATTCTCCTGCCTGCTTTTCTCTTGAGACTACAGATATCTTCAGGCAGTATTCTTGGCTATCACAGTTCAGTTTCCTTTCTGAGGTAGGGGAGCCAACTGAAGCAGTTATCTTACTTAAATTCCCCTCTTATGCAGGGCAATTAGGTCCCCATTAGTAGTCATACTGGTTCTCACTGGCTGCATACTGGCCTTTTCACAGAGCATCTCTCCCCGAGCTCACAGTTATACATTTTTAAAACCCTTCCTTTAATCTAACTCATTTTTACTTGAGTGCTTGACATGTCATTAAAAATATATACATATCGCTGGTTCTTGAAGCTCTGGTTCTTCCTTTATGTTTCCTTTTTCCTTAAGTTTTTGGACCATCTTGGTTCATAGATGTGGAGTTCAGAACTGGGTTGAAAGGTTCTGTAAATGTCTAGTTAATTCCTATGCTTTGTTACTGCAAAAACATGACCTTTATTCTTTCCACAACTCTTCAGAGAATAACAGTTCATTCTTCAGGCACTCCAGTGTCAATCCTGTCCAATGTTTTAGACTGACAAATTGTAGCTCAGAGTCTACTTCAGTGATTTTTTTCTTTTTTCTTTCTTTTTGATTTGAGAAACAGCAAAATACATGTGTCTCTAAATTTTTAAGTATAGTAGTCAGATACACTGAATAATGTTCCTCACCATGATATTTTGGATATGACAAGCAACCTCCCAGGATCTCTCTCTCTCTCTCTCTCTCTCTCTCTCTCTCTCTCTCTCTCTCTGTGTATCTGACATTTAGGCAGTGAGTAAGTTCCTTTAGCTAAGAGGATACAATAGAGGCTAGTTTTCATTTCATATCAGTTACATAGATACTGTTTTTCTTCTCTGTCTCTTAGACTTGGACTGTGACATCACAGTGTCTGAAAGCATTTTTGAGGTGATGAGTTGGTACTCCAGGAATGATACTGGGAAACAGTCCTTATATCTAATAACCTTATTACTTACAACTTTAAGGATATTTACTATAGTATACATTTCTGTATTTTTAAAGGAAACATTTTTATTATTTATTTGAGAATTTCATACAACATTTTGATCCTTTGATATTCTCCCCACCTTTTCAACACCACCCCTCACTGGTTAGTTTTTGTCCATTTGACATAAACTAAAAAGCTAGGAAGATCAAACCTCAGCTGAATAATCATCCCCATCAGTTTGGCCTAGGAGCATATTTGTGGGGGCATTTTCTTGATTAAGGTTTGATGAGAGAGGCCACAGATCACTGTCAGCAAGGGGTCCTGGCTCATATTAGGAAGCAACCTTAGCAAGTCACAGAAAGTGAGCAAGTAAGTAGCATTCCTCTGTTGACTGAGTTTTCTGTCCTGCCTGGTTCCCGCAGTAGTTAAGTCCAAAAGAAATCACAAAGAGATCTACATTAACTATAAACTGATCAGCCAAGTATCTCAGGCTTCTTATTAACTCTTACAATTATATTAGCCCATTATTCTTGTGTATGTTAGCCATGTGGCTTGGTACCTTATTCAGCGAGGCAGTCACATCTTGCTTCTTCTGTGGCTAGGTCAGGACTGCAGACTAAGGACTTCCTTCTTCCCAGAAGTCTCCTGTTCTCATTGATCCGCCTCTACTTCCTATCTGGTTGTCCCACCTATACTTCCTGCCTGGCTACTGGTCAATCAGCATTTTTTTTTAAAAAATATAATTGACAAGATACAGACCATTGTCCCACAGCATTCCTCCATGATTTCTTCATTTTCTGTCTTGAGGTCCCAGCTTTGAGTTCTTGCACTAGCTCTCCTTGGCGATAGAATGTAGGCTATAAGGTGATAATTTTTTTCCCTTCTCAAGTTGTTGATTTTTATCATGTAACTAATCATAGCAATAGAGATGCAAATTAGGACCCCTCCCTCTCCCACATTACCCAGCCCAGCTTGAGCCCAATTTGTATTGCATATGTACTGGTAGGTATGGGACTATCTACAGCAGCACAATTGACCTACCAGTAGCTGCATCCTTAAACAAAACTGACTGTTTCTCCTTGGAAGCCATCAACTGTCAATAATTCCTCAACTAGGCTTTGGGATTCAACTAGACTCCTCCCAGTTCCACACTGGAATATTAATTGGCATGTTCTTATGCAGGCCTTGAGCAGGGAATCACAACTGCTGTGTGTTCATGGTGGCAAAATTCCTTCTGTGTTCATAAGACATTGTTTTGCTCCAGTCCTTTCTGACCTCTTGACTCTTAGAATCTGCTACCTTTTTGGTGATAGTTCCTGAACGCTGTCAACGAGGATTGCCACTGACAACGGGGATTGCATGGGGATGATATAGATGTCCTTTTTGGCTGAATGCTCCACTGATACTTATTTAATTCCCATCAGAGTGAAAATAAACTTTTAAACCATGTATGTTAGTCAGCTTTTTAACCACTTTACCAGATACCCAAGATAATAAATTGCTAAAGAAGTTGGTAGTTAGCAGTGCTAAGGCTATGTTCGTATACCCATATTCTATTTCAAAGATCCTTTTGAGAAATGTCTATGTAGATCCTTAGCACATTTAAAATTCAGGGTTTTTTTTTTTGACTATTGGGCTGCATGTATTCATTTACATATTGTGAATATTAATTAGTCCCCATCAATTCTAATTTGAAAATATTTTCTCTGATTTTATAAGTTACCCTTTTACTCTATTGATGATTTCCTTGTGTGCAGAACTTTTTAATTTTACTCAATCTCATTGAACTATTTTTTGCTTTTATTTCTTTCCTTTTGGTATCATTTAGAAAGCTATTGTAAAGATCAATGCTGTATTAGGGTTTTGCTGTTGTTGTTGTGATCAAATACCTTACAAAAACCACCATTGGGAGGAAGTGTTTATTTGGCGCATAATGTGAGGGTATGATCCATCATGGTAAGGATAGCTCGTGGCTGCAGTGGTGGGTCTGTGGGTAGTTTGCTCACATCTCAATGGACCAGGAAACAGAGACAGGAGATGATATAGGGCTGGACTATAAAACATTAAAACCTGGTCCTCTCCAGAGATCTGTTTCCCATAGGTTAGCCCCAATTCCTAAAGTTTCTTCAAATTGCAAAATCCATGCTAACAGCTGGAGCTTAGGTGTTTGAACACATGATCTTATAGGAGACATTTTACATTCAAATTGTGACATTCTGCCCCAGACATCATAGGTTCATTTTCAGTTCAAGATACAAAATGCATCCAGTCTAATTTCAAAAATCCAAATAACTTTATCAATACCGATACTGTTCAAAAGTCCAAAGTCTCTTGAGACACAGCTATATTAATTTGATTCCTTGTAAAAATCAAGCAAAGTTACATATTTTCAATAAACAATGATATATAATAAACATTTTTATTTCGAAAAGAAGGAATGGGGGCATATTGACCAAAGATTGGACTAAAGTGAGACAAAACCCCAACAGGTCAAATCCCAGACCCTGTAATTCTGTCTCTCATCCAAGGCTTTTGGTGGCCTCGCTGAGTCCCAGCACACATGGGCATTGCCAGATATTTACCTCTGTTGCTTTGATACTTGCTATTTTCTTCTTAGGCCATGTCTACATGGTGCCGGAAGCATTTATTGACAGGTGTCCATGTTTCTAGCTTCATACTGTCGCCACTGCAGCTTAAGCAACTTTCACAGTTATAAACAGGGCAGGGAATTTGATCGTAGGACTCGTTGACGGATGTCAGCAGCTTTCTGGAACATCGCTAGACATCTCTCTGAGCCCTCATTTTTGAATCTTGTATGCCTAAAAATGTAGCTACATGTGAACAACACCAAGATCTCCTGCCAGGTTGAGATGCAACCTTGACGCTACCACTATCCTGAAGTGGTTTTTCTATTGCCTCAGTAGGAAGTTCCACATTTCTCCTTAATGGCACGAATACTTTTAATAACCAAAGTCACCTTTTCTGCATCTAGCCTTCAACTTCAACTCATTTCTTAGTGAAATTGCACATTTTCTACCATTTTGCTCCATCTGTGCTTCTCTCTAAATCTGAGTAAATGCAATAAACAAGTCGATATCACAATGTGTGAGTTATATTGTCTTGAAATTATCACTATTAGATAAATTAGTACATTGCTTTTAAATTCACCTATGTTCAAGTTTTCAGAACACAGGATGATGCTATTTTAAGTTTTGAAATTTTTTTTGGGTGGGGGCTAGGATGTAATGTGAGTGGCCATAGTCCTGTTCCCAATAGGATACTCTTCCCATTTGAAACCTCATGAACCAGGCTTCACTGCTCTGTTTTCTATTGGCGTTCTGATCTACACTCTCATCAGAGTGGTCTATTCGTCTCTGCTTTATCATTCTAGGCTTTCTGCTATGTGAGCTTTTGCTCTTAGAGAGCCTGCTGCTCCATGCTTTTCCACATTTCTCCCAGAAGCCATTTCCAAAGGTCTCTGAACCACATAACTATCTTACCCCTAGGCATAGTAATAACCCCACTTCTTGGTACCAAATCTCGGCATTAGTTACTTTTCTCATTGTTTTGACCAAATTCATGAAAAAAGCCACTTAGGTGAGTAAGAATTTATTTTGCCTGATGGTTTATGAATATAGTACAAAAGTATAACTGAGTCAGTAAACACACAAGGCTGCTTGCTTATATCTTGATGGAAGCAAGAGAAAAGATAAGGAAGCAGAGAAAAGATAAGAAGTGAGACAGGCTGTACAGCATAAAGGTCAGACTCCTATTGGCACACTTCTTTCAGTTAGGTCCCACCTCATAAATAAGTTCTCAAACTTGCTAAGCAATGTGGCAAGTTGGGAGCCTGCTGTTTAGCCAGATCAGTCCATGGGGGACGTTTTACTCTCTAACCATGAAAAGTATAAGGATTTCTTTGTCTGTTATTTTCTTCTATTACCCTCATAGCTTCAGATCTTATGTTTAAGTCATTTTAAACTCATTCCGAGTTATTTCATTCTCCATGAAGATAGCCATTTTTTTTTCTACAGCAGAATTTATCAAAGAGATTTTCTTTTGACTATTGTATGTTGGTAAAAAATACAAAGATTTGTTGTTGGTTCTTTATTCAATTTCTTTGGTTTTTATGTCTGTAATTCAAAGAGTATCCTTCCTTTTAGATTATTTCACATTTACAACGTATTTTAAAATCAGACACTTTGATGTTTCCAGCTTTGTTCTTCCTACTCAGGCTGTCTTTGGTTGGAGTGGGCCTTCAGTGACTACTTGGATTTTAGGACATTTTTCCAGTTATCTAAAGAATGCTAGTAGGAATGCAATAGAGATTCCATTGAAGTTGTGGGTGCTTTGGCCAGCACAGGCAAAAAATAAAAGCATGTTCCCAGTCATGAGCCTTGACTTTTGGAGGCCCCTAAAATTCCACTCCAGCTCCATTTTGAAAGCAAATATTGGCATGGAAGACATGCCTTTCTGTTTCTCACAGGCTAAGGCCATTCCTGTTCGGGGGCCTTTGTACATGCTATGTTCTTTAATCTTAAAGCTTCCTACCATGGTGCCAGGTTAAAGAGATGACTGGAAATTCCTTGACTTTTTTCCTATTGGGGATAGGGCCTGCTATCCTTTTGTTTAACCTGGGGTATGCCATTTTTACCCACATTTGAATATTACTACTCTTCTTCTAAATCTCAACTCAAACATGTTTTTCTTAGAGATATCAGCTCCTCTTAGTATTTTATCTGATGAAATCATGCCTTTCACTTCTGGTAGTAATTGTTATGTTTGGAGTTTGACATTCTGTTGATGACAATTTGACTACCACTTGTCTCTATGATAGGAATAGGAATTATCTAATTTCATTGTTCCCCATTATCTTATTATATACCCAATACATAACTCTGTGTCTTATACACAGTTTTATAAATTAATATTACCAAACAAATCAGATGGAGCCAAAGCTGTTGAGCTCAGTGAGCAGAGCTGAAGCAAGGAGTAAGGACACAGCATTTTATCAGGCATAGATAGGAAGCTTCCGGAAGCCTGTGCATGCATGTACTGAAACTTTTCACGCTGTCCTGCTTCATGAACTCTGGTACCATAGGACATTTAAAAAATCTCTTTCTTCAGCTTACTTATTAAAAATATGTATACAATATATTTTGAGCTCAATTTCCCTTCCTGACTTTTTCCAGATCCTCCCACCTCCTTATCTACCCATTTTCACCCAATTTTATGTTCTTTCTCTGTCTAAAAAACAAACAGAAAAACAAGAGAAAAAAAAGAGCAAGAAGCAATGAAACCGCCACAGTAACACAAAAATGAAAATCAAAACAAACAGGCAAAAGACCGTATAGACAAAAACTGCCAAGCAAAGCAAAATGAAATGAAAAGGTCACGAAAATCCATGGAGTTAATTTTGTGTTTACTAACTATTCCTGGGCATGGAGTCTGTCCTGGAGTGTGGCTGATGTATCTATCTATTTTCTCCATTGGAAAAAAAACTAATCTTCCCTTTGCTAGCAGGTATCAGTTGGGGATAGTTTCTTTGTCAGTGGTGGGATCCCTGGTTCACTCTTCCTCTAAGTGCTGGAATTCCATCTGGCCCTGAAAGAAATGCCTCCACCTGTCTAAGGAATGCGTCTCTCAGGCAAGAGGCTTCCTCTCTCCACAGGAAGACAGCTTAGCTTGGTCAAGGTCAAGGATTTAAGCACACAGACCCCATTTGGTCTTGAGATCACCCATCTCCTGAGCACGGCTGGTGATAATGATGAGAATGACTCAGTAGACTTCTCTGTCCCTGCTTTGGATTCTGTACCATGAGCTAGCCAAACAGGATATCAGCTAAGGACTCTTGAACAGCATAGCTTTAAGACCCCTGGTTCTGTTGAATCTCAAACTCGACTTTAGTTTCCCAACCCTAGTCACTGTTGGTTACAGCAGATGCCATCGGGTTCAGTTTTGTTCAAGATGGTGGATACTGAAAATCAGTGCACTCCTAAGAGCTTTTGTTTCTCAAATCAAGTGGAAACATGTTTTAAAGCAAGGTGTTGCTATTCGAGTGTTGCAGATAGCTTATAGCTCACAGGAGAACCAAGTGTTCCCTTAGAATCACTGACTGGGTTTGTCATCAACTTACTAGGCAACTTGGTCAAATTGTTGGTGAGTGTCCAAATATCCAATTCGTTTTTTCTATTTTCTAAAAGTGTGAGTCGAATTGATTACCTTGTCCATTAAATTTAAAGGTAGATGTTGAATGACATATTTTATAAGTCTCATTTGCATTTTTATTCAGGGAAAACGCCTTTCAGATCATGAAGGAAAGCAGGAACTTGGCACCCACTCTGCTTCCTTTCTTAGAATTTAGGGGTTTGGGAGGAAATCAGTCACATGAATGAAGTTTTTGGCACCTCATGTAACATTTACAGGTGGAAGGACTCCAGAGGAACTATGTCTGGCACATTTGAGTTTCCATTTGATAATCACAAAACACCCACATCCATCAATGAGTAGTGTGTGTGCATGTGTGTGTGCATGCACGTGTGTGTGTACAAGCATGGGTGTGTGTGCATGCATGCGTGCTCTTGCTTGCCCCCGTATATGTATGACAATATTAGGTGCCTGTTCCTATTGTTTTCCACCCTGTTTTCTGATGCAGGGGCTCTTACTGAGTCCAGGCTCATTATTTAAGTTAGAGTGGCTGGCCAGTGAACCCCTGTGATTTGCTTGTCTCTCCCCCTGACTTCAGTTCCGGGGTCACAGACCTGCACTACCACACTCCTCTTTTGATTGGGTGCAGGGGTGCAAACTCACGGTTCCACAGCAAGCACTTTACCTGCCGAGCCACCCCCAACCTCCATCGATGGGTACTGCTTCCTAGAACTGGATAGGAATAGCATGACCAAATTAGCTGTAGTTGTAGAAGAATTTCCCCTGTGTGTCCAGTGCCCCCTTCCAACCCCAAGCCACTAATAAATGAAGCTGAGCTCCATTTATTCAGCAGTCTGATTTCAATATCTCTTAAATCCCCCATTTCATATTATTCCCAATGGGGGTGGGGGAAGGGCAACAGCTAGCCTGGAGTTTTTGCAGCATAAAGAAAGTTAGACTTGGTCTCAAAGAGAAGTTGAAAGATTGTCAGCCGGAGATACGAGAGGTCATCTCAGAGAGAGCAGAGGGACTTGCTCACAACTGAGAACTCCAGCCCACAAAGGTGTTGATTTATGACTTACACATTCTCAGATCATTTCTTTTTAATTCTGTCAGGATAAACACAAACAGCATTTTGTACAAAAGCTTTGTTTCCCTTTTGTACTTGCGCAGAACACTTATTAAGCATGTACCTGGTCTCTTGTTAGTAATTTGCATTGATAAGTGTGACTCCTACAGTTTGTTTATAAACAGCGTCAATCTTTCAGTGCTTTCTCTGCTGTTCTTAATTCACTTTATGCCAAACAATGTGAGTTTGGCGAGAACTTCAATATGATCTAAGAAATAAATGCAAATTTCTGTTTCAGTCTATCTCAAAATAGTATTAAGTAGACTATTAAAATGTAATTATTATGTGTTATAATAATATAGTTATTATACAATAACTACTATTGTTAGTAGTTTGGCTTAGGTTTGCACTTATGAACAAAATATTCTTCAGTTGCATTTTATGATTTATTCATCTATAAACATTTGAAGGGATATTTTTTATTATATTTTTATGTATACTTTGTCATAGAGAGCTAGCAACATAAAAATCTCCTATGTTCATATACCTTGGAATAAAATTTCATATAGTAATGAAGTCATTTTGGAAATGACAACCATGTGTTGAACAAATCAGTGATCTATCTACAGGGCTATAATCCCAGGAAATAAGACATCTATGTTGCCTATTAACAAGCAATGAACTAAGGCAAATGAGAAAAATATAGACTTAATTTAAGTGCCTCCCCGTTTTGAACCTGTTGTGAGTTAGATCCCATACTTTCTTTCATGGACAGGTCCTTAATGGAATGTGGAAAAAAACTACTGATTTTTTATATATATATTCTTTGCTGAGAGTATTAGATTTAAGAGTATCTATGGAATCATTAGGATATATATATATATATATATATATATATATATATATATATATATATTTGGTTTTTCGAGACAGGGTTTCTCTGTAGCTTTGGAGCCTGTCCTGGAACTCCCTTTGTAGACCAGGCTGGCCTCAAACTCACAGAGATCCGCCTGCCTCTGCCTTAAGAGTTCAATTATGTCATGTGCAAATATGTGTGGTTTGACTTCTTACTTTCCTATTTGTATCCTGTTTAATTTTATTGTCTTATTGTCATAGCTAAGATTCAAGCAATATATTGAATAAGAGCAAGAGTAGATGTTCTTGTCTCATTCTTAATTTTAGAGGAAGTGCTTTAAATTTCCCCAGTTTCATATAATATTGGCTATGACTTTTATGTAGCATTTGTTGCATTGAGGTGTATGTCTTCTATTCATAATTTCATCAGGGATTTTATTATGAAGAGATACTGAAGTTTGTCAAAGGTATTTACTATAAAATATTCAGGAATAAACCTAACCAAGGGTGTGAAAGACCAGTACAGTAAAAACATTAAAACACTGAAGGAAGAAACTGAAGAAGACACTAGACAATGGAAAGATCTCCCGTGCTCATGGGTTGGCAGAATTCATATTGTGAAAATTGCTAAGCTACTAACAGTAATGTATAGATTCAACACAATCCTCATCAAAATGCTGATTATATTTTCATATGTACAGGAAAACAACCCTAAAATTTACATGAAGCACAAAAGACCCTCTCCCCCAGTAGTCCAAGCAGCCCTAAGAGAATCAAGTCTTAGGCATCTCACTGTCCAATCTCAAATTATACTATAGTTTACAGTAACAAAAACACTGATACTGGTACAAAACAAGATACCAATGAAATACAATAGAGGACCCAGGAGTAAATTCACACACCTATAGCCACCTAATTTTTGATAAAGGTATCAGAGACATACATTGGATAAATGCCACTAACTTTAACAAATAGGACTGGGAAAATGGCATCCACATAGAGAAGAATGAACTTAATCCCACACCTCTCTGTGCAAACATCAGTATGAAAAACAGACTGAGGGCCTCAATATAAGACTGAAAAATCTGAAACTGCAAGAGTAGAACATAGGGAAAACTTTAAAATGTAGATGACTTTCTGAAAAATGAACTCCAATAGTACAGGGAAGAGTCCCAAGAACTGACAAAAGGGACTGCGTAAAATTAAAAAGCTTTTGCAGAGCAAAGAAGCAATTAGCAGACAAAGACACAGCATGCAGAAGAACAGAAATCATTGTCAGCTGTTTGTCTGGCAGGGGATTATAATCTGGAATCTATAAATAAATTTAAAAATTAAAAACCCAAACACAAATTATTCAATCAATAAATGGCAAAGGGTTTGAGTGGATTGTTCTAAAAAGAGGAAATACAAACCGATAGCACATATTTGAAAAAGATTCTGAATATTTTTAGTCATCAGAAAAATGCAGTCTAAAATTGCATTGAAGTTTTATCTCTTCCCAGTTAGAATGACTAGCACACCAAAATGGCCTAAATAAACTATTGACAGAGGTTTCTCTCCTTCCCATACCCACAGCTGTTCAGTCCCAAAGAAACACACAGAGGCATACATTAATTAATTATAAACTGGTTGGCCTATTAGCTAAGGCTTCCTATTAATTAATTCTTACATCTTAAATAGCCCATAAATCTTGTCTGTGTTAGCCACATGTCTCTGTATCTTTTATCAATGAGGCATTCTCATCTTGCTTCCTCTGCAAATCTTTACAGGGTTTCAAGACCATAGTCCCACAGTAACAAACCAAATGCTGAAGAGGATGTTGGTAAAGAGGAGTCATCAATCATTGCCATGGTAATATAAATTGGTGCAGTTATGATGCAAATCTTTATGTAAGTTCCTCAAAAACTGAAAAATAGAACTGCCAGAGGACCCAGTCAGCCATTCCACTCTTGGGCATATACCCAAGGGATTCTAAGTCTTTGTGACGTAGATATTGCACCTCCATGTTGACTGCAGCACTATTACAATAACTAAGACACGGAATCCACCTATATATCTGTCAACAGCTGAATAGCTAAAGAAAATGTCAGGTGTTTATATAATGGAGGTTCATTCAGTAGCAAAGAAGAAAGAAATTCTTCCATTTCCAGGAAAATGGATGGAATTGGAGGTTATCATCTTAAGTGAAACAACCACAGGAACTATTAGAAGGAAATACTGAATTGGAGTTGGCTTACAGTTCAGAGGTTTAGTCTGTTATCTTGATGGAGGGAAGCGTGGCAGCACACAGGCAGACACGGTGCTGGGGACAGAGATGAGAGTTCTAAACCTGGATCTGAATGCAGCAGGAAGAGAAAATGCCACACTGGGCCTGACTAGAACATCTGAGACCTCAAAGCCCACCCCCAGTGACATACTTCCTCCAACAAAGCCAAGTTAAAATGTTACAGTAAAATCCATTGAAGACAGTAAAAAAATATTCTCATGTGGTGTTGACTTGTCTTGTTATGTGTAAATAACAATTTCTACAATAAGATTCCCCAGACTTCCCACCAGCAGTATCAGTATCACCTAAGATCATGCTAGAAATGAAGACCCTTGGGTTTTATGTCTGATCTATTGAGCCCCTTGGGTCCAGTGGTCTGTGCTTCAGCAAACTCTCTCTGTGACTCTGATGCCCTCTCTAGCTGTATCATTTGGTGGCACAACAAGTGTAATGTGTAAATGGAATGGCTTAAAGAGGTCTGTGATACATAAAATGATGTTGGTAAGTATGTCTGCTGTTTATGGATACCTCATCAGTACTATTTTTTAGAATAAAACGGATGTTAGCATTATGTGTTTAAGTATGCTCAGAGCCATGAGTTCATGTGTCTTATTATAAAAATCTAGACAATGAAGACTGCCCATTCTGTAACCTAAACTTGTCTCTGTTTAATTAGACTGCATAAAATGGCATCACTGAACAGAGAACCAAATACTCTCAGTGAGTTTCCAAATGTCAACTGGATAACAGTGATATAAACTATTCTTCATCTTCAATGCTTTTTGCTGCCTCAGTCTCTCTAGCATCTGGGTTCTACCCTCCTCCTGGGCTACCAAGCTGGGCTTATCCTCCCTCTTGAGATGGTATTGTAGAGTTTAGCTGTGTTTTAGCCTATAGAGGATTTTTTTTCAGACTGGTTAATATTCCATTACATAGATTACTGCATCTTGTTTATTCATCTATCACTTGATAGACATGTGTGTTCCTTTGACCTCTTGCCTATTGTGAATATTGCCAATGTCAACATGGTATTATATCTCATTAAAAATCCTTAATAAAAAGTTCTCAGGGGCTGGAGAGATGGCTCAGTATTAAAGAGCTCTTACTTCTCTTGTGGAGGATCTGGATTTTGTACTCAGTCCCCACATGCCCTCTCACAACCACCTGTAACTCCAATTCCAAGGGATTTGGCCTTGCTGGGTACCAGATACACATATAGTGCACATACATGCTTGCAGGCAAAAGCACTTATATACATACAATAGAATATATAAAACTTTAAAAAAAATCCCTTTAGTATATCAACATTTAGACATCTAGGTCATATGGCAATTCTATTTTAATTTTTAGAGCTTCCACAAGAGTCTGCAACATTTTACAGCCCCACTCACTGTGCACAAAGCTTCTTATTTTTTTTAAATCAGAAATAAACTTTAATCTATGTGCGCCAAGTGTGGAAGACAAGCTTAACTTTCTCTTAAATTGTAAAACATCTCCAAATTTATAAAATGCCTGGCTTTGAGACTTTCTGTTTCATTCTGGCCAAGTCATAGCTGCTGAAATTTTGTATTTGGAATATAGTACAATTGAAAAGATACAATGAGCAAGCCCAGAACTAGCAATTTCCTGGGGAAAGCACTGGCTATTTGGCAATGAAGAGATGATATTTCAAAGTTTAACATTAAGTGATAATTCTGAGAAAAAAAAACCCAGCACACCACCAATCAAAGAGTTCCAGATTTAACTAATATGACTTTATACCCCTTCTCTCTTGAGGCAAAATATAGGTCCAAAGTCCAAAGAATTGCTTTGTGATAATACACTATTTTAGAATCAAATGAAGTGGAAGTAATTGAATTCTGAAAATATGCTGCGAGGAGACTGCAGTGATTTTCTAAAATGGGCTCATAATTTCACGAAATCTTCCCAAAATAAATAGCTAAGCATTTCTTACCCCTCAAACACAGACAATGAAGAATGACTCCCATTGATTGTTGACTATGGTGGCTCTTTAGAAAATTGCCAACACCACAAAAAGAAAGTTTGAGAGTAGGATTTAAGCTTAATGATAATGCCTTAGGGTTTTATTTCTGTGAAGAGACATCGTGACCATGGCAACTCTGATAAAGGAAAACATTTAATTGGAGCTGAATTTCAGCTCAGAGGTTTAATATATTGTCATCATTACAGGAAGACTGGAGGTATGCAGGCAGACAGGTGCTGCAGAAGTAGTTGGGAGTTCTACATCAAGATTTGCAAGCATGACAGAGAAGGGGGGGAGGGAGGGAGGAAGGGAGGGAGGTAGAGAGAGAGAGAGAGAGTTAGGTTTTTGAAACTCTCAAAGCCCACACTTCTTGAACATAGCCATACCTACTCCATTAAGGCCACATCTCCTAATCCCTGTCAAGTAACATCAATCCCTAATGACCAAGAATTGAAATATATGAGCCTATGGGGACCATTTCTATTCAAGTCCCCACAGATAGGAAATAAGAGAAAGCCAGAGAAGTGTTGAGCAACACACATACATGTGTAATAACACAGTTGTGAATAATCCCCAGCATAGTTCAGTAAACATTGTATACTTATTTGTATAAACTAATGAGGAAGGAAGCTGAGAATTTTCAGAATTAACTGGCACCAGAAGAAGGACTGAGCAGATAGATAATGATCACTCAACTCACCAGGGAGTTCCATCAAGGAGATGATGAATGCTAGCTGCAAGTTTTCCAAATAAAATTACACTTTGTAGATCAACTCAAAAATAATGTGAATATTTACTTGTATAATCACTACTCTGGGAATTCATCTGTGCAAAACCCAAGAATGTAGCACTTTGATTTATAAATGCATAAAGAAGGGAGGAGAGAGGGAAAGAAGAGATATGTATTGTGCCTTAATATAAAGCAAGGAAGGGCTTGCTGTCTTAGAGAGAGTAGTCTCAGAAGGGCTCAAGGAAGAGACATTTGTACAGAAACCTGATGGGGACAGCAAGCCCTGAATATCTGAAGGAGAGAGCTCTTGCCAGAACAAGGATGTGAGAGAACCTCAGGGAGGAGAGGGCTTTGTGAAAAAGTCAGGTTTATGTGGCTTCAGGCTGGCCTGGAAAGAGAGGGGTGCAGGGAGGGCCATGTACAATGAGGTCCCAAGTGGAAGCGTTTACTCTGACTAGTAAAATGATGCCAGGACTTAATAGACTTTTGTTTCTAGTTTAGAAAAGAACAAAGCTGGCCTTACATCCCTCCTCTGGGATTGTATTTTCTCTTATGTATATGCTGTAGCCACATGTATGCCAATTCCTGCAATAAATTGTTTCTTCTCAGAAGACTAGCTTGATGACATATAGGTGTCACACAGAATTGCCATGCATGCAAGCAGCAGGAGCTATAGGATGGTTTCATTGTAAGGTTACTGTCACAAGGAACCTGGAATCTCTGGAAAAGGACACCCTATTAGGTTAGTTTTTGTGTGTGTGTGTGTGTGTGAACCATGAATCTTTGTTTTCAGAGACCATTCCACAATTCTTGAGTTCGGTTGTCATAATGGATATCCTGGCAACATAAGCAGAACAAAGAATTTATTCTTTGTGTGGCCACTTTTGTCATTGTATGAGATTAGATAAGGTCAAAACTTTGGGCGAAAACTTTGAAAACATCCAAAGATACAACCCATATAAGTAGAATGATAAAAACACTTTCAGACATGAAATTATGAGATTCTTCTCATAAGCTGTATAACATTTTGGTTTTCTAGACATTTTTGTGTTATTAATTTTAATAGTATATAGCATTTTTTCAAAGAATTCAACTGAATGAAGCATCTGCTTTTATTATGCTGTAATTTATCAATCTTTTGTAAATCACATCTCGAGGCATTAGGAGTTTGCTTTTGCTCTAATAACATTCATTTCTGTTTACTCAGACTCCCCATTTAATTTGACTACTTCACTCTTTAAGCTGTTTCTGAAGTAAGTCATTTTAAGCTTGTCTCCTTCTTACCCTAATCTCCCAGAAGAATGGTATTGTAAGATAGCTGCAGTTAATCCACTAATTTCCTGTATAGGTTAATTAGCAGAAGTTATCAGATTGATCTGAAATTACCTGGAAGAGTTCATAGAACAGTTTCACCATCATAAACTGTCAGCAAAGTACATATTTGCTTTGAATTATTTAATCATATATCACACAAAGAATCTAATTACAGCTCCCACAAAGTTACTTCATAATTGTTCAAAATCCAATTGCAAGGTTGTTTTTCTTTACAAATGTTTCATGAGCATATTTGTCTAAAATCAATTCACTGGAGCCCTAACCTGTGAACAAGTGGATTCTTGCTTGTTTGACAGATCTATATAAATTTGCATCTGGAAGCCTGAGGCTGTCATTGCTCTGTGACCTGGGCTTTAAAGTTATTCAGGTAATGTCCTGAATGCTCTTTCCATGCTCATTGTCCAATTTAATAAATATTCATGTATTTATTAAGGAGCTCCTTAATAGAGCTTCAAACAAAATCCATGCATCAGTGAGTGACCATTATGGCTCAATTTTTCTCTTTGGCATTTTGGAAGATGGAGAAAGCTTTTGGAGTATAAATCGCAGGCAAGAATCATGTGTGTCCTTTAGGAAGTGATGATTCTGGGTACTCTAGCAAAATCATAATATTAGATTTCACATGCTGTACCAAGCAGACATGCAAACAAGAAAGAAAAAACCCAACAAAACAAAAAACAACAGTCTAAAAGCACTGCCCTCCTAAAACAGCATCTACTGAGCTTCCATGATACTCTGGTATCACCTCCTGTCTTTACCATCCTGAGGAGTTAATTTGCATTTGCAGGAAGACAAACCATTCTTTCAGTTTCAGTTGTTTTATGTGCTCTTGATAGACATGTCTTAGTAGTAATGAAAAAGGAGCGGTCCGGTGACTAATTTGTCCTCTTTAGCAAACTATTTTTATGAACAACGGGTTTTACACCTAAAGCTGCTTTTGTTTTTTCCTAAGTCCTCCAGGAACGTGGGTGAAATCAGTTTGTACTCCTGGTGCATGTGTTTTGACTTGCTGGGTTCTGAGTTTGGTTCTGGTTAATGACTGCTAGGAACACAAGCAACTACAACGAGACAAAAGTGCTTAGGCTTTATTTTTCAGATGCAGAGTCTTTAAAGCTTCGTTTAAAGCTTCCCTACCAACCGTGGAAATATAATTGTGGAAGCCAATTAGCAAGGTCAACACTCAGTGAATTGTGGGTGAAAAGCTATACATTGCTGATAGGTCTTTCTTGAGTTTGTTGTTGTTTTGGTCAGATGTAAATCTCAGCTGCTGGGCTGACCAACCACAGTACACAACTACTTCTTCCATTAGAGATCTGTAAGAAAAAATAAAAAATCAAAACAATCCCCAAATAATCCAATTAAAACAGTGCCAAACACCTTTATTCATCTCCATAATCATACCCTATGGAACTCCAAAGTGATGATGACAAAGAAATGAAGGACCTCTGTGGAACACAGCATCTCTGAATGGAGTCATGCTCGGCGGGCATCTGGGTCAACTGACCGCGCTGTCAGACACTTCATTAATGAAAGGGACTTGTGGGGGTGCGGTGGGGAATCTGCTTCCTGAGTCTCTGTGTTGGCAGTGATCATGTTGTTAAGACTATAGACTTTAAAGATAACCAGGATAGGAAAATGTGTTTCCTCTCTGTTTTCTAGCAGAATGCTGAGAAAGTGGTCCTCAGGGTCTCTCATAAGCTATGTGTACGTCAACGTGTCCTACATTCAAAGAAAGGAGAAAACGGATACATCCCTTAGAATCTGGTCTCTCTCTGTCTGCCTCTGTCTCTGTCTCTCTTTCTGTGAACCTCACAAATCACTGCAGACAAAGAACTCTGGGTGAGCACAATTAAAAGCATTTCTCCAGGGAAGGGTGTATTACTGCAGGGATCAGACAAAGGTAACTGTGAGATACGGGCTGCTAAGGAAACATCGCTGAGGAGGTGACTTAATGAGAGGTGACACATTCTTTTTAGGAGAATCCTACGATGAAGGCTAAAGAGCTGAAGACATGCACATTTCCAGGACGGAGCTGTAGAACTTATAAAGCACGGAGTTTCAGCATTCCAAATAGTTGCTTGGTTTCGCTGTAGCAGTTAGCTGCTTGCAGCCAACACCATTTATTTGCTTTATGTGACTAAAAATTTGACCTTAATTAGACTGAATGACAAGCACAATGAAAACTAGAATACAAGCCTTTTAACTTGGAGTCCAGGTCATTACTAACATCATTAGCTTGTCCTCTGATGAATTGATTTGAAACTTATTCATTATATGGCCATTTCTTCTTTCTTGAAACCACCAAGAAGTGACCCCTTTTGGTTCACTTATGGTTATTTTTTTTCCTGTGCATTATAACTTTCAGTTGTATTATATCTCTCAATTAGGGAGAATATGATGTGTTAGTGTAGTTTATGACCAAATACTGGGTGCTGTTTGGCTTCAGTACACAATAGTTTCAAAAGGCGATGTTAAAGCAGGTTTGGTGTGAATAATGGCCAGAAATAATGACAGCTTCTTCAAAGATTCTTGGGATGGTTAGTCATCCTCAGTGTTCACTGTCCATTAGAATCGTTAGTGGAGACTTAAAAGCACTAGGCTATCTAGGCTGTGTGATCAAATGCTGCTGTTGTTCTCAGATGTGGCCAAGACAGAAGACAATTTGATTTGCTGCAATAGGTAAGGATGATATGCAAAGCTGACAGAGCATGAATACATAGCTCTTTCCTGAATGGCAGTGGTGATGATGGGGTGGTAGTGCTGGTGAGGGAAGAAGAGAGTGTCTACCCAAGTTATAAATATGTATATCCATAGCTTCTATAGTTTTTATATTCTTGGATATGTTATCAAATTAATAGCAGCTTTTAAAGGAGAAGATGGATTCATCCCATATCTGCATTTCAATAAAATCTCAATAATTTGTATCTAAAGGATAACCTCTTTCAAGTTTAATGATAAATTGCTAATACTGTAAAACTGTCAGTATAGGAAACTAGGAAATTTGTGGCACAGTCTTCTGGAGACACTTAAGCATGAAAGAAATAGTTTCAGTGACTGAGCCAGGTGGACATGTTCTCTCAAATTCAGTAAATATACAGTGCCTAGAGATGAATTATGTATGAACTCACCACATCAGAAATCCATTTATCTGATATGAAGAATAAATTACATTAAATATCTTAACAGTTCTCATTATTCAGTCATAGTTGTTTCTCCATTTTCCCTTCTGATGGAAGATTGTTCTCTTCTCCTGCCCTAGGAACAATTGTAATCTTAACAGGATGTTAAATTACTCGAAGTTAGTATCTGTGAAAGGTATCATTTTATAAAATGAATTTTAATTAACCATTTGATCTTTCTCCTTCCCTGGAGTAATCCTCTTTTACAGTTGTTCTTGTGTTTTGCATATTATGATATTAGGAAAATGACAGGCCCTGGTCTTTCTTCCTGAACTTTGCAGAGAGAAAAGAAAGCCACACAATCTTTGAGTGGCAGTTGACTCCTAAATGGCATTTTTCTATCTCTGATAGCACAGAAAAACCAAAGGAATTCTTAATGCTTTCCTTTGAACAATGAATTTTCTACATATAACCTCATTTCTTTGCTGTTGAATAGTTCTGCTCATACTGTACATACAAAAATGGAACATGAGTCACCAACACTAAGATACACAGCACATAAAGCTTGCACTGTGCTGTGGGAACTCCTTCAGTCAATAGCCTTTAAGATGCCAGCCCACGTAAGATACAGATTAAAGCGAGCACGGGTACATAAATTGCAACAGATTGGCATCCACATGGAGCCTAAGTTCATGCCATTACTAGGACCTGCCCAGAAGGGCTGTGGCCTTCTTTAAAACCCCTGGCTGCATGGTTTGATCCCACATACTAAACAAGTTTTTTTTTCCCCTATGGCTTCTCTGGTTTCTGCCAGGCCTGCTTTAATCTGGCCTAGCTCTGTCTCTGGGAGCCGGGGTCTCTGGCTTGCACTCCCAGATCGGATGCATAAATTCCTGGCCAGGGGCCCGGGCTGCAACCTTGGGGCTCGTGACTGTCTGAAAGCTCTAAGTTTCACTCAAACTTTCTCTGTATATACAGAGTTGATTTAATTGCTCTTAATTTGTTAGTATATTTGTTAGTATTTAAGCCACTGCCACTGCAGAACCACTTCAGGACTGTGTTTCTACCACTGTCAGTTGCCAGTCACATGGCTCTGTGCCCACAACCCTGACACCTGTTGGCCAATAAAGATTATTGCACCTACAACAATTTTCTAAAAACTGTAAACAGAGGTAAGTTCATTTGATTAATAAATAAATAAATAATTTTGAAAAGTGCAAACAAACCCTAAGATCCCAAGACAACGAAGGACAATATCACTAGGTAGGAATTTAACAACAAGCAGGAAACAAGAAAAAAAGACTGCAAATCTTGCCAAGACAGGGTAAGATAGTTTTGAAATTTTTCCTGCCTCTGGAAATGGTCAATTACTTGGGCTCATAGCCCAAGTTGGTTGTTCCAATGTTGCAAATGAGACTTTGGATGATTATCCAGGTACCTGGTTGTCTCTGTCATTTGCCATACCTTCTGGAAGTTGCTTGATTGTGCTTCCTGTTTACTCAAATAATATTATTTCCCTTCTCAGGCCTTTGATGGGATTAAAGACTAGGTAGCCATAATTACTTTCTCTCTTGACTTAGCAAAGTAATTTTTAATATATGACTTAGACTCCTAGGATAAGATAGCTATTGAAACATTTAACATATTTTTTTTTGCTTGATGTTGTTCATGCTGGTTATAATTCCATTTTTTATATATGTTTTCGCTTCTTCTTTCCCCTAAACAATTCTTGATATTTGTTCTTATTTTATATAGTTTTGTATTAGGCTTAGAACTCTCTTATTTAGACAAAAGGTGGAGGTGCTGTGGGAACTCCTTCAGCCAATAGACTTTAAGATACTGGCCCACTTTGGGCATGGTCTCATATACTATAAATGCAGATAAAAATCATGTGCAGATCCCTTAGCTGTTGGATTCAGTTTCAGTTCCCATCTCACACAGAGAACTACTGATCACTGCTTTTTTTTTTGTGAGCCTACTCTTAAATAAATAAACCTTTATTATACTTCATTCTGGGTGAGTGTGAGACTATTTTATTATAAAATGCAACAGCACTGTACCCGACTGTCCCTGTGTTCTTATTGATGGACTTACACTTGAGAGGCTTTTCAGTATGAATATGACAATACTGGGGAAAGAGATGATTGTATCTGCAAGGTTTATGCAAGTTTACTCTGGGAGAGAATATCTGTTGACTTAGAGATTAATTTGGAGATAAAGAGCAGTTTGAACTCAAAGAATGTTTCCTTAGGGAGAGTTTTTTAAACTTATCATAGCCAGGTTTACCAATGGCAAATTTATTCTGGACATTATATATAATATGCATAGGCTGACTGAATTTAAAGCCACAAAGAGAGGTCTTGAGTCAGAAAAGAAAGACTATTTATTTTTATTTTTGTAATGCCAGAGGAAGATGAGAATAGTACTGTAACTGACAGAGAATCAGACAACATGAGTACAAAGAATTAATGAAACCAGTAGAAGAAATACCAGCTGTAGGTGTTTATTGAGAATGGTTTGAATTTATTTGGGGGCATAAATTGGAAACATTTTTACTTTTACAATCCGCTATATTAGTTGATTCTTCTTTTCTTATCATTTGGTATCATTTGGGACAGACTCCTAAACTCTGGTACATGCTACAACATGGGTGAACCTTGAGGGCATGATATGGGATGGAATAGGAGGGCAGCCACAAAACATCACATAAATTGCAGGAGCTCCCTGATTGGAGGAATCTGAAATAGTAAATCTTGGAGAAATAGCATACAAAGGTAAATGCCAGCACCAGAAATAGAGAGGTGGGGGGGGGCTATTATATACCAGGAATTGATGTAGGCCCATATTTCTATATGGTGTGGCAGCCAAGCTCTGAAGCCATAGGCTCCACCTGAGGTGGTCATGTAGCTCTGCAGACAGGCTGTCACTGCCCTAACAAAAGCCAGGATGTACTGCTCCTTTCTCCTTTGTTAAAAATCTAGACTTCCCTGGGGAGAGGTGTTTGCAGAAGCTGATGACTAAGTTGCAGGTGTTTTCCCTGAGTCCCCCAAAAAGAGAATATTAATGAGGTATCCACCTTGGGTTACAGGGGTGGGGATAAAAGATGTTTTGTATAATAAACGCGGGTCGATCTTCACAATGGAGAGAAGCCTGAGATGCCCTTCCGTGATGACTGTGTGAACTGTGTCTGGTTATTTCTCGTGCCTCCATACTGGTCCAGATAGGGAAATAGTTTCGATGTTGGAGCCTACGGTCCTTGACAAACTGACTTTGTAAGATAAAGAGATTCTGGATATCAACGTGATGGGTGCCCAACATCATGATTGAAAATGGCTGGTAGAAATTGTGTTATCAGTAGTTTAGCACAATTAAAAATTCTGTTTTTATGTTTTTAATTCTTGGATTGGATAATGACTCAATGAGCATTTATTATATTATTAACTGTTATTATCAATGTACTATTTATATCTTGTAGGCATAAAATATATCAAAAATGGCAATAAAAGGTTTATGAAAAATTCATGTGTCTTAAACTAAACAAAGTAAGCGAGCACAGGGAGACAAACACTGCATGTTCTCATGAGCTCTGTAAGCTGAATTTGATTTTGTGGAGGTAGAGAATAGAGCAGTGGCTGCTAGAGACTGGCAAGGTGAGAAGAGAAGGAAATGAAGAGTGATACGGCTTTGGCCTTTCATGCCTGAAGGGTCAGAAATGGGGAGAGAGCTTCATCTCTCACTGCTCCCTTTTTACCGTCTTTCCTTGGGGTGTCGTACTGCTAAGAAGGGTGGAGGGAAAATACGTTTGACTTGGCCAGACACTTGAATTTGTTGTGGCTGTTGTCGCTCACAGACTAAGATGGACAGACTACCATTATCACTGTCTATAAAGGGTGCTGTGTGACTGGGCCCCTTGGTGGGTAGCCTGAGCTGTCCCTTGACACAATTTTCTGAAGAAGCAGACAGCCTCAGATCCTTCCCTTTTCAGATGCTTGTCGGACTCTCTCTGTTGGAAAGCTGCCTTTGGAGTCCATGGCTCTTTCAGAGTCTCACATGTTCCACCCAGGTATATCAGGACCTCCTCATCCCAGTTGCCTGACTTCTCACCAATTCTCTCCCTCTCCCCAAACTCTAAGACAAAAAAGGCAGAACAGAAGCTCACATGAGACTAAGGATTTGGGAAGCAGCTTTTCCACCTAGCTCCTGTTGGGAAGGGTGGTAGCTTACTCTTTGGAATAGGTTATAAATACATGTGACTCCATCTGTTTACAGAACAACAGATAAAGAGGAAACACTCTCCATGCTGTCTTGTCTCTAGATACTCACAGACCGAGTTCATTTTGCTTGTGATTCCAGAACGATTTCTAGTAATGTCAAACCTGTACTGACACAAACAGAAACACGCTGTCTATACTATTGTGTGCCAACTTTACCATTTAACATAGACTTGTATCAATTTCTATAAGCACATAAAAAGCCATTTTGTTATATTCTTACAGCTCCATATTACTCTATTATTTATTCAGTCAGTTCTCTTTGATGACATTTGCATTGCTTTGTTCTTGAACTCTTTCAAAAATATTGAAATACGGGGCTGGAGAGATGGCTCAGAGGTTAAGAGCATTGCCTGTTCTTCCAAAGGTCCTGAGTTCAATTCCCAGCAACCACATGGTGGCTCACAACCATCTGTTATGAGGTCTGGAGCCCTCTTCTGGCCTTCAGGCATACACACAGACAGAATATTGTATACATAATAAATAAATAAATAAAAAAAATTGAAATATATAACCACTGCTTTACGTAAGTATATTTGTAGACTCTGCATTTACATGTAGAGCTTTTGTGTTTATATGGAATCATTTTCTAAAACTGAAATTGCCATACTGAAGGACAAATGCACTTGTACTTTTTGTTCACTGGCTTTCTGAGCCAAGTGTAAGCAGCTCTGGCAGGAATGAAGCTGCTTTAAAGAGGTCTGTCCTTCTGACTATCTCGTGGAAAGGATAGACTCCAAGAAATGGATTGTCTTTAGGAATCTCATGCTGAGAGAAGGAAAAGGCAGGGAGCCTGATGCTAGTTAGAAGGGGGGTTTGCCTCCCAGAAAGAGGTTTTATATCATTCTGACAACTTGTCAGTCCACCTTGCAGGTGAGATAAGCTGAGACAATGGGGAGGTGCTGCACTTGAACAGGAATGGCATATCTATGCACAACTCTGTTGTGTGATATTTCGTTTGCATTCTGACAAATAAAGCTTGCCTGGAGATCAGAAGGTGGAGCTAGCCACTAGTTAGCCACAGAGACCAGGCAGTGGCACACACCTTTACTCCCAGCACTAGGGAGGAGCATGCCTTTGATCCCAATACATTGGAGACTCATGCTTTTAATCCCAGTATGGGAGGTGGAGACAGGAATATAAGGCAGGTGGAGACAGAATCTTGGGTTCATTCAGTTTAAGAATTCATAGAGACAGGATCACCCCAATTGAGTCTTAGACTCTTTAGAGGTAAGAAGTCTCGAGTGGCTGACTATGCTGCTTCTCTGATCTTTTGTTCAGCTTTTACCCTCTAATATCTGACTTCAGGTTTTTATTTGATAAGATTAATTAAGATTCCACTACATTGCACTATATACTTCTTATCTTCTATTTTAATCTAAACCTAACATAGAAGGCTGAATTTTTTGGTAGGGGTGGCATAGGATCATTGAACCTTTAGTGTGGTTGGGCACGGAGTTTTAGAAGTTCCAGAGATAAAGCTCTGGTCTTAACAACTCTGGTAGCATAGGATCCCACTATATCTCAAAGTTGGCCTTGTATTTATTATCTGGCAACCTCCAGCCTCTTAAGTGCTAATATTGTGGCTTGTGCCACATGTTCAATGTATCTGCAGTTTTAATAAATGCTGAGCCAAAATCATCCATACACTGTGCTCTAATTAGCAAGATAAAGTAATTCCTGAAACTCCTAATGTATTATAAATAATTCTTATTCATGACTCATGTATAAAATATATTCTATTAGGAAAATTATATCATTTGCTGAGTTTTCTAAAGTTGATAATACTTTCTTATTTATGTATAAGATCCATCATATAATATTAAATTTAGTGGGGCTGGAGAGTTGGCTCAGTGGTTAAGAGAACTTATTCCCCTTGCAAAGAATGTGGGCTTGATTCCCAGTACAGAAATAGTGGATTAAATCCTGTAATTCTGGTTCCAAAAGATCCGACACTCTCTTCTGACCTCTATGGGCATATACATGCATGTAGACAAAAGACTCACAAAATAAATCTAATATAAAACAATTAGCCTCATTTATGGTACGATTAGGAGAGAGAGAGAAAGAGAGAGAGACAGAGACAGACACAGAGATGGGCAGTTTGGAGTGGGAACTATGCCACTCTGAATTACCCACTCAGTAGGAGAATTGTTTTGCATGAAATTAATGCACCAGCCAGTTTTGCTTTTTGTCTCGACTCACACTGATTCTGCATGATCATACCTCACTTTAGCTAGTTCCTTGAATTTGTTATTATGGAGGGGAGGGCTTGCTTCTCATGCCTGTAATTACTTTTATAGGTGCTTATGTGGATTTGCCTGGGAACAGGTCTATGCAGAGATCTTATTTGGTGTCAAGGTCTACCTGACTCCTTTCCCTGCTGCTTTCTGTTCACACTTCCCCCCTACTCCTTTTTCTCATCTCTTTGTTTGCTGCTGCTCTTCTTATCTAGAGCTAATACAAAATGGAATTTTATTTTTCAGCTTTATTTACTGGCTAGCATTTTATGCTTCTTCTTAATTAAAAAAAATCAATAAGGAGAATGTTTGTTTCACTCCGTTTAGCAGAGGGAACAGTAACAAAAGCTAACGTGAATTACTTTGACTTCTATGGTGTTCAATTGATTTTCCTCCCTGTTCTGACAGATAGTAGAGGTTTTTTTTTTTTTTTGCTTTTGTTTTCCTGGAGGGTGGAAAGTTCTTTTTCTTGATTTAAGAGTTTTAGCTCTACACAGAAGGTGATGTGCTTTCTCTTTATTGTCTCCTATAGCAAATTGCCTCCTGTGTAAATTGGGGGAAGCAGAGATATTAACATCTGCATTTTAGTGTTTGAGAACAGAGAAGGTAGGTGATGTATTCCAGATCAGACAGGAACAAGAAAGTCGACACCATAGTGCAATCCTCTAAATTAGCATTTCTTTGATCTTAAAATAATATTTAAAAGATACCAGAGCAAAGAAATTAACTTGGCAAATACTCATACAACACTCACCTGGTATCTTTTCATTTTAATGTTTTGTAAGCTTTGGCTATGGAGTTCTCTTTTAAAGAACAAACATTTCTGATATCTATCAACCATTTTATACATTTAAATTTCTCCTTACACTCCTAATGCTTTCATTCCAAGTTTCCCCTTTTTAGATGTAACCATTTCTAAATTCAGTTTCAATCATTCCCATATATTTGTTTGATAAAGTTCTAATTTATGTATATATATATATTATACACATTATTTTTTATATACTATGTAGGCAGGATATAGATATAGCCAAAATAACCAAAGAACTAAAAGATACCGTGACAGAAATATCAGCTATGTGTGCATGCTTCCAAGCTGTGTAGCCTTTTCTGTTGATCTGGTGGAGAGAGTACCTCTGAGAACACGCGTCAAAGTTTTCCCTTTACATTTAGACTCACTTTCCCTATAGTTAAAGGCATTTAGTGACATTCACTATTCCTTTCTCTACTGATTCTTCAGTGTCTTTTCTTCGTTGAGTTTTTCCTACTGGCATAACAACCTTTAATCACTCCCTTTCTCAGAAAGTAGGATTACTGAGCCCAGCACATAGATGCCTTACTGGTTAACAGCATGCACTCCTCAGAATCTGGCTTCTCAGGATCATCATATAGAAGGAAGCCATTTATACTGTTGCATGCAATAGAAGTTTTTTTTTCCGTTGTTGAAAAATATTCATTTGGAAAAATCTTATGCTTGGTTTATGCATTGTTGATATGTAGTCTAGGTTTTTTTTTTTTTTCAACTGAAAATGTAGCTACATTAATGGAGTTGGAACATTTAAATACTCAGAAGCTAAAATTTAGTTCCTAACTCATACCAAACACGGAAACAATTCCAGGTAGAACTTGAGAAATGAAACAAGAAAGTTTTGAGAAGTATGAATGCCTTCATGACTTCAAGTAGGGCAAGCCTTAGTAAGTAGGGTATAGAATACATTGATCACAAATTGATTGTAAAGATTTCATAAAATTACATATTTCATTTTACCAAAAGCATTACTAAGGTAGTTAAAAATAATCCACTTAATGGATAATTTGCTTGTAGCAGTACGACTGAAAGAGGCCTCACTGAGAATATATGAATAACTTGTAAATCTTTAAGGAAAAGACTTAAATTAGACATCATTTGTATAACTACTTTGAAGATAGAAAACATAAAAGAAGTACTTGAGCTGAAAAATGCATATTTAAAGCCAGTAACCCCCACCTAGACACATAGCCTACAGAATCAAATACTCTAAAGTATTGATACAGACGTGCATGCAAACGTCTCTCTCCTGCTGTTCTTGACATGGACCCTCTTGCTCTTGTCTGTTTGCAGCTCTACCATCAGAATAAAGACTGCTAATGTCACTGTGGCCCTTCAGAGATGTGCTGAGAACATTTAACCAAGACCCTTTAGGAACATGATCCTTAATTTGTTGGCTGTGCTGACTTCTGTGGTGTAACCACTCCCACTGTGGCCTATTTAGAGCCTTCTTTGTGATGTCAAGTGGCTCATAAACTTCTTGAAATTTAAAAGTCAGCTCTTTAAAATAGGTTTGAGCTGACTTTTCCATTACTCTAAATATACCCAAATGACGGGGTGTGCTTCTCTTAATCTGTAGGAGGTCCAGTGCTGATTTTGTTTTTGCTGGTTCTGTGGCAGCAATAAATTAAGAATTCTTTTAATTCATGATGATGATATTTTAGAATCTGAGGAAAGACAGTATGGGCCGAGTTTAGAAGATGCTTTTAATCACCTACTTAAATGGGTGGGTCTTGAGTATGGGAGTTGGAAATGGTCACTGCTGAAGTCCAACGTCCTTTTCAGGTGAGATGATATCCCATTTGACTCTTGTAAAAACAATGCTCTATGCTGTCTCTAGACAACCTTAATGCAGTTCTAACCTATATCAACTATGAGATGTAATTCCATCTTCTTGTGCTCCTATCCCCCTGGAAAAGAGAAACAGAGCTTATTTTAGTACTTAACCATCTATTTGACCCTAAAGCTTCTCTTTAAGTTTTTTCCCTATATTTGCCTTTCTCTGTGAATAATATGTTTACTTCTTTAGTGAGTTTTGTTTTCAGTTTCTTTCATTATTTTTGTGGCTTTCCTTTGAACACCATTTTAAACTTTCCATATCCTGTTTTGGTTATCAAGCTGAGAAAATATATTGAAGAACCCAAAGGCAAATGATTACATCATAGTTTTCATCCCAGGGTAATTTCCTGGAGATGAAACTGGACAGTTTAAATCCAATAACTGTGACATGCATAAGATATATGCTCAGGATAGGTCTAGACTTAAGTATGCTTTATTGCAACTCAGCTTTTAAGAGGATTTTTTTAAAAAAATAATAGTTTTCATGAGAAATCAGAAACGATTCAGTTGATCCTTAAAATAATATTTTGTTATCAGATGTACTGACTGAGAATCTTTGGGATATGTAATTAAAACCATCTTGGAGAAAATAGCCTGGGTTATTAGATGAAATTTATTCATATGGATATGTGCAAGGAATCATTGATGAGATAAGTTCTCTAGATACATCAATAACACAGGTCATTTGTCATTGCTCAGTTGTTTGCATTTTGATAAAAAATGATGTGTTATTCTCCATAAGACTAGACACTTGGAGCAAAGGACAGATGCCTCCTTTGTCTGAAGTCTTTTTATAACTAGCATTGTAATTAATCACACAATTATGTCTTCTTCCTCTTCCTCCCCCTCCTCCTCTCTTCTGCATTCCTCCTAAGATGACTTCATTGTAAAGTGGTGATGATCAGAGAAGTGTCACAGCTTCTGTGACAAAACATAGCAACCCCTAGCCTAAACGAAACAATTATGAACGACTGTGCTTTTTCTTGTGTAGCAACACTTTAATTGGTGTATAGGAGAGATTAGCTTACAAGGATTAGTATATGATCAGAGTAATTTAAATAAATTAGTGGTATCAATAAGAACTACTATAAGATTTGGGTGTTGATAAAGTTCATTGAAGGCACAAATATGCAAAGATTTAATGAAGACAGTACCATCAGAAGTTTTGAAAAAGATGAAAGGAGATGCTGTAAAGGGAATCTGGGAAAGCTGAAAAGGATGGGTACCTATAAACTGAAAGGTCACTTGAGGGTCTATTTCTTAACCAGTAGATTAGTTGAGTATATTGTAGCTACCTTTCCAGGGCACTTTTCTTGCCTGTGATAATGCGGCTTGGTACAGTATGAGAGGTACACACAATTGGAAACGTTCCAGTGAAGAATTCTGGGAGAGAGCTGAGATGCATGCATCTGATTCTGAGAACAAACACGCATCCCATCTTACTTCAATGCCCACAGCTCTCTTTAGTTCTGATTTTCTTAAGTAAAAGTATAAAATAGCTACTTTGCAGATTCTCTGAAACCTTGGGCACTGTAGAGTGCTATGCAAGAATAATTGATATTCTGCCTCTTTCCAATGATTGGAGGAGTTTCTTTCCATAACTGGAAAAAAATGGGCCTCCCTCTTCTCCTTGTGGAGAATGCTGCTTGAGTCTGTGGTCACATAGGTCCCAGTGTCCTTTCAGTACATATCAGAACGTCTCAGAGTGAATCATTAAAGGATATTACAGACTTGTTTTCAACCATACCTCTTTTGGCAGATTAGCGGGATGATCAAATAAAATTGACATTACTTGAATTGAAAACACAGCTTGAATTGGATCTTGTATCCTCTCAACAGTTTTGATGACTTTGAGTTACACGTGGCAGAGCTATGACTACCATTGCCAAGGTGCTCAAGTCATTGAAACTGCTGAATATGGATATAATCAGAGCACTTGTTCCGTTTATAAGGCATGCATTTGCCTAAGTATTGCTAATATTATGGTAATAGAATAGCAAGTTTTATTAAGCTGATTGCTGGGTATTATTGCAGACTGTTTATTTACTCAGAATTTAATAGACAGATAAATTATCCTCCTTTTCTCTGTGTCACCATTTGCTTTTTGACATATGGGCCTATATGATTCCTTTGGCCTGTTTCTTCAGTAGCTAGACTGAATCAATTATTAAATCTCATCTTTTAGAATTACAATAGCTATTCAAAGAAATTTGGCTGTTTCAGGGGGAAGAATTCAGTGTTTTAATGTTTTTAACTTGGCCTAAGGAGCCAGCATCTGAGCATGCCAGAGGATGTTGCCAATCTATAGCTCTCTTTCCTCTGCTACCCACTTCTCACAAAAGGCATGCTGTTTTATTTAGAGTTTTGTGTCTGTCCTTGATACTTAAATTTTATGTTAAGGAATGGCAGAATACCATAGCACACTTTCCCATGGCTCTACCAACCCTTTTCATAAATATGCCAGTTTCTAAAAGAAAGACTTACATTCCTAAGATGGGAGATGATTGATTTGGTTTAGTTTTGTGCTTCTTAAAACATTCTAAAACCAGTTTTTTTTTCTTTTTAATTAGTTCCTCTTTAGAAGTCCTTTATTCTGGGTTATTCTCATAATATTTTCATTAAGTGTAGAATACCAATTTATGAACAAAAATATAGTAAGTTAAACAATAGTATTAATTAAGGTATAACTCTGGGGTTACAATTAAATAGTGTAGAAAAATACATTGTGGGTGCCCTCTGCCTGACTCTGACATCAGTGTAGTAATATAGTCTATGTATTTCTCCAGAAATGGGACTGAATTAAATACTGCTAACTCTGATGCTCATTACTACACCTTTATGACATTTATTTCCAATTCATTGCCCTTGCTAACCTTGCCATTTTCTTATGATAAGACAAGAAATGTTATCAGAATAGTCATATCTACTTTTCTTTTTCTTCAGGAAGTTTAAAGCAAAAATTAATTTTTTACTCCTTTCAAGATGAAGTCAATCCTTGGCTGGTTCAAGTCTGTGATCAATATATAGAGATTTATTAGAATGCTTCTGTTTTATTGTGCAAAACAGAAATTGTCAAGCGTTTGAGGACAAGCCCACATCCAGGGTGTTAGGGGGGTATAAAGGCATTTGGGAAGAAGGCAATGGTACTTGCATTTACACTTCTGTAAGAAAAGGGAAAGGAAACAGAAGACTAACATTTCTGAGAATGAAGAAACAGTTGTTTAGGGGTTCTCCCTAAGTGGGAGCAATTTAGGTATTAAATGTTATAGGGTTCCTGTGTGAGAGCTTGAGAAGAGTGACCCCAATGAAGCCCACTGAAGACAGAGACAGAGCTTTTGCTTAGCTTGTTTTCACTGGAGATAACGGTGGAGAGGGACCTCTATGGATGCCCAGATCAATAGTCTGACAGTCTATAAAGAATAAGGTTGGGTGGATAATATGGCTCAAAGGATTATAGCACTTGATACTGAGCCTAAAACTTGAGTTTAATTCTTGGGACATACATTGTGTAAGAGAACCAACTCTGATACGTTGTCTACTGACCTCCAAACATACCCCCTCAATAAATACAACAATTTGTTTAAAAAGAATAAGGCTTGACTGTGATATTTCAGTAGAAGGTAACCATGGCAGCTGGGTAAAGTAGATAAAAGCTTCTCAAGGTTCCATAACTGAGTATCAGATATGTTAAAAGGGATTTTATGCTTTTGATCTGGGTATGGATTAAAGTGAGAGATTATTTGTATTGTTTTTGAAAACCTGATATAGTGACTGAAATCCTGCTAAGTGGAAAAAGGGGATGTTAGAGGCAGAGAACTCAGTGAGCAGACAGGAACGAAGAATGGAATGAAGTGATTACTGTTTCTAAAGAAGGAGTCAAGAAATTCAAGAAGCTTCTGAAAGCTGCTGAAGGCAAGGGGATGGGTCTTCACTAGAGTCCCAGAAGGAATTCAGACATGTCAATAGCCTGACTTTTGCCCTGTGTGACTTGTCCTAGTCTGTATTAGATTTCTGAAGCACAAAATAATAAATCCATGTTGATTCAAGCCACTCGGTTTGTAGAATTTGGAAATTACAGTGGGCACAACAGGTGTCTGGTTCAGTGCTCTTATTTTCTACGTTCCCTAGAGCAAGTTTGTGTTTGCTTTAGGGAAAGGAATCCCATTTCCCAGACAATAACTCATGGAGTAAACCTGCCAGAGAACAAAATGAAAACTATCTTGATCAAAAATTTCATTGTAATAACTCAGGGTGGGGGATATAATTTTATGAAAAAAAAAAACCCTGAAGCCATGAGTTGCTACATAACATGGGGTCAAACTTATGAACGCACTTCAGTGTGTGTGTGTGTGTGTGTGATAATTTTGAGTCTTTGAGACTCAAAACAATTTCACATGATGCACTAAAAACTGAGTATTTTCTTAACAATTGCATTCATGACAGATATTGGTAAGAACTTTTGACTAGTTATAATGCTCAGTAATACAATGGCCATCTGGGACACTGGAAGAATAAGAAGGTCAATTTGTGAGGCCAAGTCTAGCACCCCAGAAAGTGTTGTATGGTATTCTTCCTGGGGAGCCATGAGCAAGCATCTATTCTGCCTAAACAGTGATTCCATTACAGACCAGAGTACAGACACCACCAAAGTCCAACTTGGTGAATCAATGAGTTTACTGGGGTTGCTTACAGAAATATGGGTGAAGGGTTATTTATGGGAGCAAAAGCGACTCAAAGACAGATGTGTTGTCAAAGCCCACCCCAGCGTGGATGGCAATTAAAAAAACTAGAAACTTGGAACACACAGTGTTGCCATCGGGCAGCTCAACAGTTTGTAGAACTTTCCAGGTATTTCCCCTGGTCTTTGGTTCTTTTAGTCAGTTCTATTGGTTGTCTCTGCTTCTTGCTGGTGGTGACTGCTTACCTGAGAATGACTTTTAGCAGTCTTATTGCTTATGGGAAGAAGAGGCCCGGTAAAACTGGTCAGTGGCAGGGATGGCAGGGACCTCCTGAAGATATTTTGAGTCGTCTACTTCCTGTGTTAAGGAGTTTCCTGGCCATATTGCACCTCCCTGCCCTACCCCAGAACGTCCTGCTGTTTTGTATCTCTGTAAATATCTTGTTTTAAGAAATTTCCATCCAAGATGGAGGGTTTTAATCTTGAAGGAAACTGCCATACAACAGAGAATTTAACATCTTTTCTAAGCCACATCTGGAGGCCAACAGGAAGGCATAAAAACAGTTCTTCCTCTTGAAAAAGTTTGTTTCTTCCTCTGTAGTTTGATTGTCATAGCACAGTGTAAAGTCAGACTGTGGAGAGGCAGGGAGAGCCAGAAGAAACACAATGGAGAGACACCGTTAGCACAAATGACAGTCTCACATGTTTTACCGTTCATCAAGACCTCTTTGAAGGGAAAAACTGATCTGGAGAAAGTGTATGCCCATGAAAAAGGGACTAAGGTGTAGACTCTGAAGAAAGGGGATTTTTCTCAGAGGCAAAGTTTTGCAAAACAACAGGTCAGCAAAAGTTACAATCCATGCATAGGAAGATAAAGAAGCATGTGACTTGGACACAATGCATGTATTTGATGAAACTTTTAAAGTGAAAAATCAGACTCATGGGGACAAGGACATACTGCTTTTATATGGTGGGGTGGGTGGGTTTCGCTATTTCGTGTCAGCAAAAATAGAGCTCTATGTAGACCAGGTCGGCCATCTTTTGCCTCTGAGTGCTGGGATTAAGGGCATGTACCACCACAGACACCTAGCTGTCATTTTTCTTTTTGATAATAGACATTCTGTATGGAGTGAGATGAAATCTCCAAGCGTGTTTAATTTTAATTTTCTTAATGGCTTAGGATATTGAAAAATAGCTCAAAACTCAGCAAGTTTTATTAAACTTTGGTACTATGGGTGACTATTTTTATCTTTTTTGAATGTTTTGAAAGTGGTCACAAAACCTTCAAAATTAAAAAAAAATGGTTTGAAAAGCGAAGGAAGATCCTTATTCTATTTCTCTGCTTCTTTTTCTCTATCAGCACAGTCTGCAGGTCACTGTTGAGCTATCAAATATGCTTCCAGCCTGTCATCACAGAGAGCCTCTTAGGGAGAGTGGCTAGTTTTAGCAAACTCAGACTGTGCAGGGAGAGAGTCACAGAATCCTCTGTGAATATTATCTTAGGGCTTATTGCTGTGTTTTGCCAAATTTACCAAGGCATTTGCAAATAACCAAGCTGTGCTTCCCTCTCTCCAATGTGTGGTGGGATAATGAGATGCAGAAAATCTAAATAGTAATAAATGCAAATCTCTGCGGTTGCTGTTACCTAGCAGGATGTTGAGAAGGATCATCTGGGAAATTTTCATTTGTTTTCCAAACTGGAGTCCTTTTCAAATGGATGATACTGAGTTCACAACTGATCTCTAGGGGGGATGGTGTGACAGGGGAGGCAAACATCACGAGATTATGGACAGAGGCTCCAGTTGCTTCTTTGTCAATTCTCTTCCATAAACCCTTATACATCTTCTCATTTCTCATTGCTTCAGGGATAGAGGGAATCCAGTGTGTCTTAGCAATGCCTTTAAATTCATTTTCTTATTTGGAGTCAATGAATGAATATATTTTCTGCTTAGCATTTTGTCCATGCTGAACTAGTTTGGTGGTGTCCTGAACTACCTCTTGCTTTAAAGGGTGTATTAAGAATATGCATCTATCTATCTATCTATCTATCTATCTATCTATCTATCTATCTATCTATCTATCTATCTATCT
>JABTXL010009415.1:8786535-8835648 GCA_025134845.1 Neodon shergylaensis | reverse complement strand
CTCTCTCTCTCTCTCTCTCTCTCTCTCTCTCTCTCTCTCTCTCTCTGTGTGTGTGTGTGTGTGCGAGTGTGTAGACAAGTTTAGAAAGTCTAGAGGGTTCCTTATTTGCTTCTCCACCATCCTCACCTTATTATTTCGAGACAGGGTCTCATACTGAGTGCAGCTTCTTATGCTTGCACGACAAGTATTTTATGCACTGAATTTTCTTACCCAGTGTCAGTCCATGTCATTTTTGCCTCAGTTTTAATAACTATAAACTTGAGATAGCTCTGCCATTTACTTCTTGTAGTGAGACTGAAGTGTATCACAGTAAAGCGCTTTGAACAGTGCTTAGCACATGTGTGCCAACGTTGGTTGCATTTATTGCTACCCTAAGTTCATGGAGGCTGGAGATGCTGAAAATCTTGCCTACTCGTTTTCTCGGTAATCAGTTTCACTTTTACAGTTTTTACAGTAATTATTTTCTCCAGAGTAAATGGACTTTATTCATTAATTGTTTTTCTTTTCCTCATTAGCATGTGTGTGTGTAGTATCCAGTGCTTTTCCTTTATTAAAAAAAAATACTTTGCCCTGCTATCTGGGAAATTGGATGGGGCCACTGTTTTAAATAGGGGTCTTCTACTAATTTTCAGTGCTTTCTAGGCCATGCTTTTCTGGCAAATTCATTCATCAGATGATGTAGAACTGATGTAGTATATTAAGGAAACTGGCCTGTAGGTATCTGCAGGAGGTAGATATGTGGTATAATGAATTAAAGGAAAATGTAGCAATCATTATCCAATAAGAGAAACAAATATGGGGGAGACATACAAGAGATTTACTGTGTGAAACCTACTTGTATGATTGTGAAGTGACTAGAAGTCACAGGGTAGGTTGTGAGGGAGGACAAACTCCAAGCACCTGGCTGGGGCTCAGTCCACAGCTGAATTTCCGCTGAATTGAGTGTCTATTCTGCTCTTAAAGCTAGTCAATAGCATGAACTGGATCACCTAGGATGCCTAGGTTAATCTGTCTTACAGTCATCTTTAATCTCTTTACCAAGATAGCTCAGCAACACCTGAGTTATCAGATTGTAAAGCTGGAGACTGTGACTTATACAACCAACATGTAAAGCTGTCACAGAAAAAAGTATTTAGACTCTCTTAGGAGATATTTTCATTTGTTTGGGGTGAGAGAATGTGATCTAGAAATACAACCTTGAAGAAACCATTTTTTTTAAGTTAAGAATAGGTTATTTTCATGCAATATATTCTGATTATAGTGTCTCCACCTATTTCTCCTCCCACTTTCTTCCCACCTACTCTCTTTTGTGGATCCACTCCTTTTCTGTCTCTCATTGGCAAAGAACAGGTTGTAAGAGGTAACAACCAAACATGACAAAATGTAATAAGATGAAGCAAAAACTTTCATATTGAAGATGTTCAGGGCAACCCAACAGGAGGAAGAGTCCCAAGAGCAGGCACAAGAGTCAGAGACCCACTTATTCTTATAGTTAGGAATGTGCCACATTTTCTGTACCTATTCTGTTAAGGGGGCATCTAGGCTGTTTCTAGTTTCTGACTACAGTCAATAAAGTTTTGATGAACATGGTTGAGCAAGTGTCCTTGTGGTAGGATGTAGCATCCTTTGGGAATATGCCCAAGAGTGATATAGCTTTGATAACCTTTTAGAGGAACTGACATAATGATTTCCATAATGGCTCCACAAGTCTGGACTGCCAGTAGCAATGGAGGAGTGTTCCCCTTGCTCCACATCCTAACCAGCATGAGCTGTCACTTGTATTATTGATCTAAACCAGTCTGACAGGTATAAAATGGAATCTCAAAGTAGTTTTGATTTGCATTTCCCTGATAGCTAAAGATGTTGAACATTTCTTTAAATGTTTCTCAGACATTTGAGATTCCCTTATTGAGAACAATTTGTTCAGATCTATACATATTTTTAAGTCAGATTATTTGTTTTTTTTTGATGTCTAGTTTCTTAAGTTTTTTTTTTTACATATTTTAAATCTTGGTCCACTATCACATATGGAATTGGTAAAACTCTTTTCTTGTTCTGTAGGTTGTTGCTTTGTCTTCTTGACTGTGTCCTTTGCCTTACAGAAGCTTTCATTTTCATTAGGTCCCATTTATTAATTGTTCATCTTAGTGTTTGTCTACTTTCTTTTCTGCCAGGTTCAGTAGATGTGGATTTAAGTTGAGATTTTCCATTTGCTTAGACTTGAGTTTTGTACAGGGTGATATATATATATATATATATGCATTCTTTTACATTAATACATCCAGTTTGAATAACATAATTTGTTAGAGAAGCTGCTTTTTTGTTTCCAGTGTGTATTTCTGACAATTGAAGATCAAGGCGATACAAATTGGAATGGAAGAAGTCAAAGTATTGGTACTTACAGATGATATGATAGTATATGTAAGTGACTCTAAAAATTCCACCAGGAAATTCCTACAGCTGATAAACACTTTCAGCAAACTGGTGGGATAAAAGATCAACTAAAAAATCAGTAGCCTTCCTGTATATAAATGACAAATGGACAGAGGAAGAAATAAGGGTAACAATACCTTTCACAATAGTCTCAGATACTATAAAATATTTTGCAGTAACTCTAAACAAGAAAGTGAAAGACTTGTATGATTAAAAACTTCAAGTCTTTGAAGATCTTGTCAGAAGATGGAAAGATCTCCTGTGCTCATGGATTGGTACAATTAATATAGTAAAAATGGCCATCTTACCAAAAGCAATTTACAGATTGAATGTAATCCCCATCAAAATCCCAAAACAATTCTTTACAGACCTTGAAAGGACAATAATCAACTTTATATGGAAAAAAAATAAAAAAAATCAGGATAGCTAAAACAATTCTGAAAAATAAAAGAACTGCAAGAGGTACCACCACCCCTGATTTCAAACTGTAATACAGGGAAATATTAATAAAAACTACATGGTATTGGCATAAAATCAGACATGTTCATCAATGGAATTGAATTGAAGACCCAGATATATAACCAAACACACACACCTGATTTTTGATAAAAGAGACATTTTTGATGAGTGAAATTTTTCCTACTATCTAAACTCTACTCTTTCAAATATATAAATTACTGAAGGGCTTTCCTTGTTAAGAAGTATTTTGCTTGCCAGTTCTTCATCCTTCTCCTCATCATACAATTTTCTTCATTCTGGATCAGATGGTGGAGGCAGACATTAATATTTGGTTGTCCTTCCTATTTAGTTTTTCTATTCATAAAATAAAACAAGCAAACTTGTCTTCTCACTTACCTCCTTCCTTTTGATAACTCTTCTTTTCCTAAAATGCAGTTTTCTCATTTTTGACAGTTTCAGAATTCTCAGCAGACCTCTTTTTATTACCATCCATCCATGTCTACTACAGTACCAGCTGGCAGCCTGGTCAGAATTTATTATCTTCTAATTTGACTCTGGAAAGCAGGAAGGCCAGTCAGGTGATTATGCTTTTACAGCACGTAAATTGACATTGTTTATCCCACAGTAATTAGATTGGGTGTATTCTGAGCTGAGATTCTCCCATCTACAGTTGTCTGATTTTAGCTTAGATTGTTCACTTTCAGTGAGGCTTAGCCCTAAAATTAAAATCAACAGAGAGCATGGCTGACATGGGGAATGGGGAAAGCAGTTTCTGAGGCCAGCTGCATGGAAAGAAGGACAGCAAAGGCTAGAGGAAGTGTCAGGACATCAACCCAAGGACAGCGGTGTGAGAATGAGAACCAGCAGGGAAATGGTAAAGCCCCACAGTTAGGTGAATGGAGAAGGATTAGAAACAAGGGGTGTGACTTCTGGATAAAAGGCAGCAACAGGACTTTGAGAAAGGATAGCTTATTCTCTTCCACTGTGATATACCGAGTTAATTAATGTTACATCTGTTCAAACCCTCTAGGAATTATTTCTTCATAAGCAGTCGTTTTTAAAAATGCCTTTAATTTAGTTCTCTGTAATTTGCTCAAGTAAATATTTTCCCATTGGTTTATTTTGCTTTTTAATAATTTGGTTTTTTTAGATCAGGTTCTCAAAATTGTTTGAGTTTCATCTGGAAACTTATTGAAACTGCCTATTCTAAGTCTGAGTCTTAGACTTATTGGAGTAAGAACTTTGGCTATGGTGTCCAGTAGTGGGCATTAAGCCACCCCTCCAATATGAGTTCCAGTTTAGGAACTTCTGCTTGAAAATGTAGAAACTGTATTTGAGAATATTAACTTTCAGGTTTGGTATTGAGTTTCTTCTAATTCTAATTCTATTAGTAGATGCTAAGCCTGCTACTGCAGGGATCTCTGCAAACACCAAGGCCAGCAGAGTAATGATCCATGGGATCCATGGTTTAACACATCTTAGTAGACAATATTGGTTAAAACTTAAAGAGTTTGATACCAAATAGCATATTTTGGCACAGCACAATTTGGTGAAAACTTTCCAGGTGATAATTACTAAATCTTATGTGCACAATAAAACACAAAGTAAGCTAAATAGAGACTATATTAATACAGTGGTGACTATATTAAAACTCTTAGTAAAGTACATGTGACACCTTCTATAAAGATGGGTTCTATAGATTGACAGAAAAACATGCTTATGGCAAGTGTCCGAATATCCAGTGTAGACTTAGCAACACAGATAGTGTGAAAGTTGCCAGGTTATTCACCATGCCAGCTGCCAGCCTTCTAGGCAGATAACAGGTTATGCATCCCTTCCTTTGAAAAAACAATTCTATGTGTATAGCATTATTGGTTCCCTAGTGCTTCTCTATGAGCACAAGGACCTCCATGCCTCCTACATAGTACCTAGTCCAGTATTCCTTGTCTATTTCTTTAACCATGCCATCTATTCTTCTAGCTCATGATGCTCTCATTACTAAAGTATTGAAAAGTCACTGTATCCTTATCTGATAAGTGGAGGTATAAAATTTCTCCGAGCATTTGTTTTTGCATCTTGTGATATCCTTAAAATAAATTCAATTTCTCTACTCATCTGAAGTGCATATAAAAATTTTTATTTGAAGGGATTTTATGTATTACAAAAGTCCTTCGGGTTCATTTCAATTGAATTTATAATCAGGCTCCACAAAACACTCATACTAGGAAGTGACTCTTCTCAACCTTTTGAAGTAACTCACAACAAATTTCCCTTAAAGGGATCCTCTTAGAGAACCCATGCATATTTGATCATTCTGATTCATAGTCCCTTGTAGTCTTTATGAAACATCAAGCAAATTAATCAGTTGTGTCTGTTTCCTTTTAGTGCGACCCCTTCCCTTCCTCAAGATTCCAACTTTACAAACTGTGTTGTTGACTACACATGGTAATTGAATAGAGGGGGAGTGTCGTGAAAAATTTGCAAGTATAAAAGGTTTTGGTATACGCAACAATCAATTATTAATTCAAAATCAAGTGCATAATGTTTCCAAGGCATTCATGGCAACATTTATCCATACTGTAACCCATAACCTTGGTTCTGAAGATGTTAACATGTGCACTTTACACCAAGTATGCCATCAGGTCACTTGATGCTAATGACAAACACTGCCTGAAACAAGTCAACTTAGACTCAAGATCTTTGGTTGTGGTGATAATATTTTATGAAAATATCTCTTGTATTCTAAGAGACTGGAACTTTTGCTGGATCTCACTTGGCCTGGTGGCCTGCTGTGTACTCAGCTTGTTTGTTTAACCTGTTTTTAAGAGAACAATGTAACAATCAACCGACCTTACTTACCTTGGATTTCCCATATAAATAAGCATTTACAATCTTATTTAATGTATAGATTTAATCTTAAATTATGTACTGTTTCATTCCCCAGCTCAGAGAAATTCTATCTATCTATCTATCTATCTATCTATCTATCTATCTATCTATCCATCCATTCTCTCTCTCTCTTAGGTAACACATATTGAAGCCAACATATTGAAAGCAACGTTATGCAATTAATACCCACCATAGTTGTTGGAAGAAACATGGATATGACTTGATAGTGTGTGTTTGTAATACTGTTTGTTATCTGAGTCAGTTGGAGTAATCTAATCCTTCATAAAATCGCCAAAGATTTTGGTAAATATTCCTAATTCCTTCCCCATAAAATGATTTCTATGCTGTTCAATAAATACAGAATATAGCCCTCTTTTAGGCACACAGGCAGTAGGTACAGATCAGACATGCCTGCCAGACAGACTACAGACAAGCCAGCAACCACAAATTATAGGTAGACAGAAGACACATAAAGAAGTAGAGAACTTGAACCTGGGTGTTGTAGGAGGTCCTTCTGTCTTTGAGTTGCTTTCATTGGTTAATAAAGAAACTGCTTTGGGCCCTTGATAGGGCAGAACTGAGGTAGGCAGAGAAGACAGAACTGAATTCTGGGAGGAAGAAAGTAGAGTCAGAGAGATGCCATGGATCCTCTGCCTGAGATAGATGCCAGTTAGAATCTTTGCTGGTAAGCCACTGCCACGTGGCAGTACACAGATTAATAGAAATGGGTTAAATTAATAAGAAAATAGAGCTAATAGGCCAAGCAGTGATTTAATTACTACAGTTTCTGTTTGGTTATTTCGGGGCTAAGCTAGCCGAGCGGCCGGGAAGAACAAGCAGGCCCTCTCCTTACAACACCTGAGTTTACTCTTGGTTAAATTAATCCAGGAACAGAAAAATCTTTGCTTCTTCTCTTCTGCCTCTCCATTACCTGTTCATCTGTCCTGGTGGTACTGGAGGCTCCCATGTGTCTTGTAGTATGCCCCTTTGTCCCACCAGCTTGACTGGCAAATGTTCATTGAATGGGTCACTGGTCTGCTTTAATGCCACACAGGGCACCCCCCGTGTCTGTGCTCTGTGTGCTAGCACCCAGTTCGCAAGCTTCGGGCAAAGGAGTTAGAGGTTAAAATACACAGACACACTCAGACAGAGAGACAGCGACATGGGTCATCCTTGAATTCACCAAGAATTCCCCCTTTATTGTGTTCAGGGGCAGATTATATAGAGATAGCCACGCCCCAGCCAAACCCACCAGAAACCACTCTCCTGCCATCAGGAACTCCTGAAGGTCTCGTGCTCAGAGCAGCTGTAGGCACTCAGATCAGGGGATTACAAGAAATTCAGGATCTGGGGTCTCACTGCTCCCAACAGTTCAAGGCTTCTGGTTTTTGGTACATCATCCTCACTGGTTCCTCACCAGAGCTCCTCAGAGCTATCCTGTGGCTTCCCCAAGTCTTGGAGTTCATGTGGATATAATTTATTGTAAAATGCACTTTGAATTAGATTATTTTTGTCCAAGGCAAGGCTAAGCTGTGATTCTTCCTAGTTTGGTTGTGGTGTTTTTTTTTTTTTTTTTTTTTTTTTTTTTTTTTTTTTTTTTTTTTTTCTTTTTTTTTTTTTTTTTGGGGGGGGGGGCATAGCAGAGATGAGGGGAAATATAGGGGGACTGGGAGGTGAATAGACCTGGGGCACATGCTGTGAAACTCCCAAAGATTTAATAAAGAAGTTTAAAAAGGAAAAAGAAAACAAAATGAGAAGGTGGTGAGTGATTAAGGAGGTTGTCATGGAGGCAGTAGGTAAAGAAAAGCTTACCAAGCAAGACAAGAAGTGTGCTGGAGTAGAAAGGGCCTAGCAGAGGTGTTTCAGGTACTTTAAAAAAATCCATTCCCTAGCTGTTTCCTTAGAGATGCAATTGCTTCTCTTTGCAGCCAGGCACTATCATTTATATTCATTTGAATGTTTGCTTCTGCTTTCCTTGTTCATTTTCTCTGTTGCCTTCAGTCATTCCTGACAAGGTGATTTCAGCCTCATTTTCTGTTGACTCCTCTTTCATTTTCTTTCCAGAGACGAAGAATTCCACTCTAAGCATAGTGCTTCATGGAACTTTTCATTTTGCAGATTGGAGAAAAGATTTGCTGTTGATATATTAAGAAAGATGGAAGAGCACAGAATAAAGACAAAATGCTTATGTAAAGAAAAAAGATGGAACAATATTCCAATTCGAACCACTGTCACCAAATGCCTGCCTGAATACATTATCTTCAAATTAAAATACTCTAAAAACTTAGAAATAGATTTTCCTATGCCAACTTGTAGTAACAATACTTTGTTCAAGAAACATAAAAATGAAATCCCCCTGAACGCTTTTGATGAAAGCAATGAAAATAAAAGACACTTGATAGTTGTGTTTCCTGACAAATATAGGAATATCCAACATGCTTTGAATGTTTCACCCAAGTATAAATTCTTTCTTATAAAGAGTTAGTTACACTGAAACAGTTGTAAGAATTGATTTTAAACCTGAATTTAAAGATCTGATCAGATCTGGTAACAGTTCCTTTGTTGGCAGCGTCAGCTATATTTAAAGGCAGGTCCCAAGTTTAAAACAAGATAAAGAAGCTGTTTAGTAATAAGATCATCTTGTTTAAGGATTTTATATAAAATATATATTGGGCAAAAAAAATCTTACACTGTACAACTCAGAGATGATCATTCAGTGAGAATTTATTTTATTTCTTTTGCTTTTGAGATTATAATTTAATTTCCCAATTTTTTCTTCCCTTTCCTCTCTTCAAACCCTTTCTTAAACATCTCATTGCTTTCTTTCAAATTCATGGCCTCTTTTCTTCTTAATTGCTATTACATGCATACATGTATATACTCATATGTTTCTATATATAACCTGATCAGTCTGTGTAATGGTGCTTGTATTTTGAATATGTTTTAAAAGAAAAGGTACCAGTCACTCAAAGGCTCATGCAAGGATCTTGATACTGCTTCCTCATTGCATGACTGATTAAGGTTAAAACGAGTAAGTTTCCAGTGTAAAAAGCCAGTGGATTGCATCTCCTTATAGGCCTCCTTCCCCTGAAACACTTTACGTCCTCGTTCATGCCCTCCTCCAATGTCTCATGGTCTTCTTTCTGTATGTCTAGTGACTGTCTGTTGGTCATTAGTCTTGAGAAAGATCCTCTCTGTGTACTTAGAAAAAGATGCAATGATTCATTTAGCACAGCTAGCTTCTGAGGGCTCTGATCCAGTCAGTCTGAAAATTGCCTATTGTTATAATTATCTTCCTGTTCTAATTATTAACTTAATTGGAAAATAAAAAAACATAAAATTGTTTACTCATGCATGTTCTTCCTTTGGTGACAAAGTTTAATTCTGTGGTTTTATAGTAGAGTAGGTGGTTGTCAACTTCAAATGATTCAGAAAATAAAGGCTATTACAATTAAAAAAGCATCTCTTTAAAATTTAGAAGCTATTGACAATATTTAAGACGATAATTTCCTTCAGGTTTTAGGAAAAATTGTTCTACTGCAAGGAATTGCGGGTGAAGTAAACTCTGACAACACACAACAGAGGTTGTAAATGACATACAAAGTTTGGTAAAGAAAAGGAAACTATCAGAGTGGTCAGGAGGGGCCAACAGAATAAAGTCAACAACTCATTCCCTAAAATTGAAAGTCTGAACATTTCTGCAGAGAGTAGAGGGAACTCTCAGAAGGTGAGGGAAGGAGGAATGACTAGGGCTCATTGACTGTGAAAGGAACGAAAGGACCAAGGTTACCTGGAAGATAAAGAAGGGCATCACACAGTTTGTGATGGGAAGGAAGCAAAGGTGGCTGATGTTGTGCTGATTCGTAGGTATCTTCTGCTTATTCTTCGGGACATTCATGGTATCATCTTTGCTTGCCTGCGGATTCAGAGGCTTACCCAGTGTAAACCACATAGGTGATGAATTCAAAATGAAGATGAAACCTAAGTTTCTCTGATTCCTGTTCATATAGTTTCAACTCTGTGCTGATGTAAAATTGCTTATATTTAACATTTTTGACTTATTAAAATTGTGATTTCATATAGTACAACTTAATAGAATTCATAGGGACCTATAAAAGATATGGTGGGAAGACCTGTGCTTTATATCGGTCAAAAAAATTTTTTTTTGTCAAACCACAGAGTCTATTCTGTCCACTTAATGAAGAGAAACAATTATATTGCTTGATTTGTAAGCATTCTAGGAGTCCACAGTATGAAGTTTGAAGCTATGCAGTCACCACACAAACGAATACACATAGAAACCTCCTTCTGATTTTTTAAAAAGCCATCACTACTGCCACCACTGTCCTAATGGCACTGCCAAAGGACTTGAACCAATTGTTTCATTATCTCATAGTTGGTTCATTGAGATTTGAGGTTCAAACGGTCAGCTCACTTTCCCTCCCTAGTCACTACTAAACTCTTTCTATAGAATCCGTGTCAGTTTGATTTCCTATAGTTCTTCGTTGACTGTCTCTCATCCCTCATCCTGCCGTGGGACACCTGCTTGTTTTTAGAGTATCTTTCTAAGAAGGAACTTTTATCACCTCCATGGCAAAATCCCTTGGCCTTTTGTGACAGTTCAATCATTGTTCCTCATCACACTATAGATTCTTTCTCTTTCATTGAATGCTGCCCAATCTCCATGATTCCCTAGGGAACTGCAATGGTAATCTTGCTTGTTAACTTGAGTGGACCTGAATTGTTGATTAGACAAGTCTCTAGGCACACCTCACCTGTAAGGGAATTTTTTTTTTATCGACTGAAATGAGAAAGACTCACCAAAATGTGGGGTGACACCTTCCAGCATGCTCTAGGTTTTAGGAGGTCCGAGGGAAACTTTTTTCTTGTTGTCTGCTTGCCTTCATGGTGTACTAATGATGTCATCAAATCTCTTTGTGACTTTCTGGAAAGTTCATCTACCCTGCCGCTGTCAGTGCATCAGCTACTACTGCTACTATTCTTTGCTGATGCCAAAACCCACTTTCTTTGGCTCTCCCATGTGGACTGAAGAGAAGTGGCATTCTAGGGGATTAAGCATCAGATTGAGAATGGTCAGATACCCAGCCTCATGGGCTGGCTGCCTGATTCCCAGTCTCTCCAGTGTGAAGACAGCTTAGATCATATTGTTCTAAATATGGTGTACATTCATTTTATAGTTATGTTCCTCTGAAAAACCCCAATTAATACAGGTTGAATGGGGCACCATCCTGTTTTTCTCATGGTAACCTGAACTGTTACTTATAGCAATTGATAGAACATTACTGAAGGTTCAGCAAACATTTGAGTTCCAAGAGCCAACAAAGCATTTAGTAATTAGGATTGGTTTAATTTATAGAGAAATGAAAATGGACAAAGTAATTATCAACATATGACAGACAGAAGAGGTTGAAGAATAAAGAAGCAAGGGAAGAAAGAGAACAACAACCACAAAACAGAAATGCATTGAAAGCATTTATTAAGAAGCTTATAGAGAGCACTTATGATGAAGTTTAGGTTCTGGATAATTTGATAAAGTCTAATTCTTCTAATGCGAGAAGGGGAGATAGACAATAAATAAATACATGAATCTAATGGCAGTCTGTGGTAAGTGCTAGAAGAAAAATCAGTCAATGTAAGAGCTTGGGGCATTGTGGAGGTGGAGGATATAAACAAGTGGTTGTTAGTGACTGTAACCTAGGAGCAGGGATCTGAAATGAAATAAGGGTTTCTCTGTAGCTTTGGAGCCTGTCTTGGAATTAGCACTTGTGGACCAGGCTGGTCTCGAACTCACAGAGATCCGTCTGCCTCTGTCTCCCAAGTGCTGGGATTAAAGGTGTGCACCACTACCGACCAGCTTGAAATGAAATAAAGATTTTATGAGTGAGGATTATTTTACTAAAGAGCATGTAGGGATGAAAAAAAATGTAAAAAAAATTGTGCATGACACTTGCTTGCACCTTGTAACACTAAGTAGAGAATGAAGAGAAACGGGAGAGGCTGTAGGGCCAGACAGCTGCTCGGACATCACACCAGAGGAGCATAAGTGACGGCCTTGCACTAGCAGCTGGATGTCACACAGCTGGGTGTTGCTCTTGGACAGAAAGGAATTTTGCCATTGATGGGATACAGTTGTAGGCGATCCTTATTTACCCACATGCTATATATACAGTGGAAGGGGCTTGAAGTCTATTTCTAGCAGAGGTATGGTTAGCAGAGCTGAAGTAATATTTACACTTTGGGGGTCATTGCCCCCTCCTCAACATTTCCTGATTTGGTGAGGTAGATCACACTGGCCTTGTGTGACTAGCTGCTTTCAAGTGAGAGGAAAGGATGAGGAGACCCAGACTTGGATTCATTTTCCAAACTGGCTTTATAGAGAGATTTATTTATACCCTAGTTAATAAAGCATGGTTTATCTTACTTGATCAATTCTTGGAATAAGTGGTGCTTTACAGGACTTGCTGCAAGTTCACTGACCAGATGCGTCTGTCTTTCTTGTCTCATATTACAGGATTCCTCAACTTTGACATTCTTTTTTTTTAATTTTAATTTTTTTAAAATTGATTTTATTTAGCTACACATTTTTTTCTCTGCTCCCCTCCCTGCCTCTCCCCTCCCCTTCTACCCTTTTCCATGGTCCCCCTGCTCCCAATTTACTCAGGAGATCTTGTCTTTTTCTACTTCCCATGTAGATTAGATCCATTCTTAACATGGGGGAGGGAGAATTCTTGGTTTTGGGGGAGGTTTGCTCTGTATTTGGGGGGGAGTTTAGTATTGTCTCTGTTCTTCACTTGCTAGATGTCAGGAGCTAGCCCCAACCCCAGACATAGCTAAACCCAAGACATTTATCACTTGTTCCCAGAGTGTCCCGACTGCCATGGTGCAGAGCCACTGTCTTATTAACTACAGGAATCTCGGGGGAATGCGGGGCTTCAAAAAGAGAGCAATGACCATGTGCGCTTACTATACTTTCTGGGACATCAAAAATATTGTGTAGCATACTGCCATTCTCAGAGTATAGACAGGCTCATCATGTATATTTTTAAAGTTCTTTTTTTGATATTTCCAAACTCACAGCTCAGAATAACCAATATATTTGCAAACCATTTTTTCCCCTGAAAATAACAAGTCAAAAAATAGCCAAGCTATACTCTTGCCACTCTTAAAAAAAAACAAAAAACAAAAAAACAATTTTCCCTTTTATCAGAATGCCTTCTAGCTTTCCCAAGGTGGAAGGGGCAAAATTGTTTTAAGAAATAGCCCATGACTTTCTTCCCCAGGGCGAAGGTGTATGCCTTCTTTCCTTTTCTGTACTCAATAGATTGCGTCCCCCCAGAATTTGCATACTTAAGCTGTGAGTGTACTTGGAGACAGGACATCTAAAGAGGGAACTGTAGTTGACTGAAGTCACCTGGGTAAAGTCCATATTCATTGTGGCTAGTGTCCTTATAAGAAGAGTCACTCCTCTGGGAGTGGGAGTGCCAGAGAACCACTCCTCACCAGATACTAGGGCTACAAGCCTGGATCTAGAACCGGCAGCTTCACGAGTTGTAAGGAAATAAAAGTTCCTATTGTGTGCGTCACTCTCTCTGTGGCATTTTGGTACACAGCAACACAGGAAGCCTAATTCTGATCCCTGGCACATAGGTAGACTCTTTCATAACATAAGTGAGTGCCACCACTGCATTCCCACTTTTGATACCACCCTTCCTCTAAGATCAGTTAAGCCCCTTGTCCTCCAAACACTGCTCTCTCTCTCTCCCCCTCCCTCCCTCCCTCCCCCCACCCTCTCTCTCTCTCTCTCTTTCTCTCTCTCTCCCTCTCTCATCTTTGCAGAAATCCTAGCCCTTTAGAGTTCCTTGGGTTTTATACATTTTCAGCATCTACTTTAGACCTTAACTACATATTGTATATGGTTCTCCATAGCTTTAATATTTTTCATCCTCTAAAAACAAGAGTTAGCATTCATTTGAGTCCTCACCTTACCTTTCTGCTTGGGAAGTAGGCTTATTTTGATCATAGTGCCTACTGCTGCTACAGGCTTTTGTTCTCTTTTTTCTCTTCCTTTTATCCCTCCCTCCCTCCCTTCCCCTCTTCATTCTTTCTGACTCGACCCACAGAGCTCAGCACCCTATCACTCACTGAACTATTTCCCCCTCCCCCAGCCCCTAGAGTTTTCCTCTTTAGGTTATGAATATCAGCTTGACTGAACTGGATCAGACTGGAAAATTTGCATACTTTGTGGGGACTCTGCAGAGGTGTTTCCAGGGAAGACTGGCATACAGCTACAAGAACTGAGTGAGGAAGACCTTTCCTCATCAGCTATTCTGGGACCCCAGATGACTTGGGAAAGAAGACAGGGGAGGCTTGTTTACTCATTTGTGTTCCATCTCTCCTAAGTCATCATTCACACGCCACTTCCTGAGTGGGCATGCTTTCTTGTTACTGTCGCCAATGAACCTCAGACTTCAGTTTCCTCAGCCTTTGACAAGGACTGTGCCTGTACCTTTGACAAAAATCTCCCTCTCCATGAGCCTTTGGACTTAGGACTAGGGCTGCATCGCTGGCCCCTTTCATTCCAGAGGCTTCCAGCTTAGACTGGGCAGTTACAGGTTACAGATTCCCCACCCTCTCCAATCTACAGACATCCATTAAGGACTATGCAGGACTTTGGGAGTCAATGTAATAAATCCCTTCCCATAGGTCTGTAGACCTTCCTCGTTCTGTTTCGTCTGGAGAGCTCTGGCTAATACACTCTGCAGGAAATTGTTGAGGCATCTATTTGAGATTTGAGTCATGCCAATGTCTTCCCTCAGTTTGTACTTCACCTAGTTTTAGAGTGGCAGAGGCCCTAAGAGAGCTCTTGTGGATGTTGTGACAGTCACTGACATCCATGTGTCTAGTTCCCACTCCGGCTCTCTCTCTCTCTCTTCTTCACTCTGTCACCAACAGTACTGGAGTCCATTTGAGCCTGTACTCTCAGAAAACACTAACAATTAAGAAATTACCCTCCCCCAGAGGGAATGGAATGGTCAAAGGGGAGAGGAACCATGCAGGAGAGCAATGAAAAAGATCTTGATAAAGGGAGCCACTATGGCATTAGGGACAAATCTGGTGCTAGGGAAGTTCCCAAGAATCCACAAGGATGACCCCAGCTAAGACTTCTAGAAATAGTGGGGAGGGTACATGAACCAGCATTCTCCTGTAATCAGATTGGTGAATATAGCAATTGTCATCATAGAGCCTTTGTCCAGTAACTGATGGAACCAGATGCAGAAATCCACAACCAAGCACCAGACCAAGCTCCAAGAATCCAACTGAAGAGAAAGGAGAGGAATATATGAGCAAGGAAGGTCAAGACCATAATGGAGACATCTACAGAAACATCTGAACCAAGCTTGTGGAAACTCATAAATTCTAGCCTGATAGCTGTGAAGTCTCCATGGGAGCGAACTAAGCCCTCCATAGGTAGGAGACAGTGGTGAAGCTTGGAATATTTGAGAGGCCCCGGCAGTAGAACCAGGATCTATTCCTGGTGCATGAGCTAGCTTGTTGGAGCCCATTCCCTGTGGTGGGATGCCATGCTCAGACTTAATGCAGGCAGGGGTTGGGGTGGGGCTTGGTCCTGCCCCAACTTAATGTGCCAGACTTTGGTGACTGCCCATGGGAGCCCTTACCCACTGGGAGGAGTGTATGGGGTTTGGCCTGGGGAAGAGGAGACAAGGGGGGGAAACAAAAGGGGGAGAAGGAGGGAGAACTTTGGTTGGAATGTAAAATGAAATTAAAAATAAAATAAATTTGAAAAAAAAAAGAGAAATTATCTTCCCCATACGTTTTGGGAATGACTTACTACAAAGATCCACTCTTCCCCATGTGATGGGATACAATTTGTGGTGACCCTGTGTGGTCTGTGCCATGAAGAGCCCGGTAACTTTCCATCCTTTGTCAACTAATGGACACACATTCTCCATTTCTTCTGACCAATATGTCAACCAAGGTGATGTCACCGGACTTCAATCCCACTTCTCTCAACTGGACTTCAGTCCACCCTAACCTGGGCCAGCCATCGGATGGAGCAGTTCTTCAACAGCTTCTTTCCTGACAGTCCTGCTGACTATGGGAAAAGATATTTTCTGCTTAGCTGTCCCATGGCCACCTGCCCATCTGCTCCCCCATGCTGAGTTCTCTCTTGTCTCTTTTATTCTGCTCTATAAAAGAAAATTCCTTTTCTTGCTTAATCTTTTAGAGAGATATTTGTGGAGCTTGTGATTTGAGCCTTTTCTTGTTGTAGTATTACAATAGCTTCCTTTTCCTTACTGCAATAGTGGTTTTAAATATCTTAAAACAGTAAAATAGATGAAAAATTTACTGTCTTCATGACTTTAAGGATGCAGTTCATTTGCATTTATAGTCACAATCAACAAATACTTTTGTTTTTCTTATGACTTACTCTATCTCTTCTGTGAGTGTGTGTGTATGTGTGTCTGTGTGTCTGTGTGTGAGTCTTGAAGGGGAGGAAGCCTGCACATGCAACAGTGTATGTGTAGAGGCCAGAGGACAAGTGTCTAGCATCTGTTTTCTTCTTCCATCTTTACATAGGTTCTGGGGACTGAACTCAGGTCATCAGGCTTATATAGGAAGCACTTTTATCTGCATCTTTACAATTTTTAATCTTTAAAAATGATCATACCCATGAAACAGTTCCTCACTTCCCTTCCAGCTTCAAGCAGCCACGCTTCTATTTTCATTCTCTATGAACTTGATTGTCCTTGGTGTCTGTGTCTCACGTGCATGGAATCACTTAATGTTTACCTTTTGTGGCTAGTGTCATTCACCAGACACAGCCTCCTCTAGTTTGATCCATGTCATAGCGCTATCAGAACTTCCTTCCTGTGACTATCATCCAGTGAGATGAGAATAGACACTTGTACTATTCTACCTTCTAGCTATAGTTAATAATACTGATATAAGTTTGGGGCTGCAATGAAATATCTCCTCAAGACCCCACTTTCAATTCCTCTTAATATAGATACAAAGTGGAACTGCTGGTCATTTAGTAATACATTTAAGTAATACTTGAGGAGCATTGCTTTTGGATTACATTAGTGGATTAGCATCTTATACCCCCATCAATAGTGCTCAAGGGTCACGATTTTTTCATCTCCTCAACAACATTACTTATCACCAAAGTTTTATTAGCTAGTTTGCACTACTGCAACAAAATATCTGACAGAAACAACTCAAGGGAAGAAAGGTTTATTTTCACGTCATGTGAATCTAGGAAGCAGAGAGCCCACAGCAACCAGGGGCCAGGCTACAGCCTTCAAAGCTTGGTCTGCAATGAGCCTCTTTCTCTACCAACCCCTATTTCACAAAGACTGAACAGCCTCCCCAAGTAGAGTTCCAAGCTTGGGTACAAGCACTTAAAACATGAGCCTGCTGAGAGTCTCAGATTCAAACCACAGAACTAGTCATCCAAACAGGTATGGTTGCAATCAAGTCTGTCCTTGATTACATCTACTGTTCTTGACAACACTTTTGAGAATGAAGTCACTGCTTCATTTAATTCAAATAATAAATCTGTACTCTTAACGTTAAATCTTAAGTCAATACATTGTGTTGGGTTACTTTTTAAAAATAGGTATTGACTTGTTTTTCCTTGTGCACAATGAAAAAAATTCTGGCATCTACAGAAAAGTTAAAAAAACAACAACAAGAAGAAAAACACGTTTGTATTCAGGGATCAAAAGCACACACTATCAACATTTTGACAAGCGCATTTTAGATCTGCAAACGTAGGAAAGTGTGCAAGGCAGTAAACTTTCATCAGTACCTGCTTGCTGTTATTACTATTTCCAAATTCCGTGGTGAATTTTTATACACAGTAATTAAAATGAAGTGCAGACATTGAGGTCTGAATGTTTCCCCAATACCTTTCAAAGGTATCAAGCCCCTTCAAAGCTAGAAGGACAACTGACTAAGGAGATCTTACACATCATTTTATTTTAGATTTGAAAGTATATATATATATATATACATATATACACACACACATATATATGTATATATACATATATATACATACATATATATGTATATATATATATATTTGTTTGGGGGTTCAATTAGTGAGTGTGTATTCAAATGAAATGAATGTTTATACTCTTGTGTACAGGAGACATTTATATGTTTGTGTTTATTGCAGCATATTTACACTAACAAGACATGGACTCTACCTGGATGTCCATTTCTAGAAGATGGATAATGACAGTGCTATATCTATATATGGTGCTCTACAACTAAGGGTTAAAATTAGAACTCTGTGCCATTGGCAACAGCATGGGGCAAACCTGGAGGAAATTATGCTATAAAAATAAGTGACGCACAGGAAGACAAATGCCGCACAGTTTCAGTTTCCTGTGGAACCTAGAAATTATGGAAGCAGAGAGCAGAATTGTGGCTATTAGGGGTTCGATGTGGGTCTTTCCACAGTGGGGAGGATGTTGGTTTAAGGATATAAAGCCGCAGTTGGATAAGAGGCCTGGACCCTGTGATGTCTTGAGGTCTGTTGAGGGCATGATAAGAATAGTTGATAACAATATGTTATATTTTAAAAGTTATGAGAGACTAGGCTTTAAGTGTTCTCAAAACAAAGATGATGAGTATGTTTGATAATAACATATTAATTGGTTTAATTTAGCCATGCCATTATGAACATACTGTATCATATATCATAATTATGCACAATTTTATTTATGAGTTAAATAAATCAATGGATGAGAAATATTTTTTGCTCATCACTGAATCTGTTGTCTTCATGTTACTGGGAAGTGACTGAGTTAAAATTCCTATTTTGCAACTTAATACAAGTTGTTGTTTTAAACGTTTATTTGATACTATATCAAATTTACTAAATGTCAACATTAATGCTCATCACTCTTCCTGTGTGTTCTCCAGAATGGAGATCTAAGGCTACACTCTGTTTCTCTTCATTATTAGACACTTTTTCTTGATTTTGCTTGTTGGGATTCATGAATGTTAACTCAGCAAGCAGTGTTCCAGACACAAGCTGGCTGCATTGATAGATTTTTATCCTCCTCCCTTTTTTCTTGCCAGTTTTAAAAATCTTTGAATCTGTAAGGCTGTTGAGGATAGTGAAAGGTGGTTCTCTGGTGAGGAAGCCCTTGGAGGTTATCTGAGGCTATTCAATAGGCTATTGCGGTCAAAGCCCCAAATGGATTATGGGACGCCTCTAGGGGGATGCTGAAAGAAAGATGTTATCTTTCTTCCTTCTATACATTGTGAACAATTCTATAAAGTATAATGTATAATGTGGAGAATTGTATAAAAAATCTATCTATCTACAATCTATTTGTGCATCTATCAATAACCATTATCATATTATACACAAATACATGGCCGTGCATGTGTGTGTGCATATATGCACACACATAGGCACATGTGCATGCACGCGCGTGTGCACACACACACACACACACACACACGTCCACTTGGTTATAGAAGCTAGGTGATACAGTTCTGTGAGAAGAACCCAACCTCAGTTTAACAGAACAGTGGAGATTGACTGAAGCAAGACCAAGGAACACCTCCCGGGAGTGTTAGTTATATCAGTGCTCCACTTCCTGCACCATTAAGACAAAGCTAAGGCAGGATTGCTGTAAATTCAAGACCAGCTTGGGCTACACAGTAAGTTCAAGGTCTGTCTGAACAGTAGAGTGAGACGCTGTCTGGAAGAAGCAAAGAGTGGGGGGGGGACGATTCCACACAGGGGAAAAATGGAACATGAGCTCCTGGTTTCCCTCTGGCCCTTACATTAGCCTGATAAGCAAACCTAGCAGGTCTACACTTAATTTTGGTCAGAAGCCTTTGAAATTCTGGTTAAAATTTTAGACTTTTTCTAAATGCCCACAGGCGCAGTGCTTTCAAAGGCAACCAGCAGTCATGCAGAAATGTAACTTCCCCACTGGTAATTAAATCCAATCTGTCTCAAGCCTGCATCCTAACTGATAGCAAGGACTCCATCCAGTCACTTCCCCAAATCCTCATTTACCTGTGGTCTAAGACTATGCATCATATAAATACTGCCAAATCATTTTATTTCCTTCCCTCCTCCTGGAGGTTAATTACAGCCCCTCAGGACTGTGCTTGATCTACTTGAGAGCTTCTACCTATGAGACACAAAGTGCCATGCTGAGTGTGGTCACTGGCACTCATTGCCATTTGCTCTTCTTGCTGAGACATCCATGACCTTACCTCATCTCCATGCTGCTATTGACAACTCGGTCATTTTGTTCTGACAACTAGATTTTTTATTCCTGTTGCCTATTCCTTGTCCCTTGTCCAGGTCCCCTCCTCCTTCTTTTTCTAGCAACATTCCATATTCTTGGAAATTATCTTACCCTTATTTAATAAAGTGGATAAAAGAAAGTCTATCCTACTTTCTCCTAGTCATGTGGGGAGAAGGGATTATAGAGAACATGGGTCATTAACTTAGGACAAGAGCTATAGTATAATCTTCTTTATATCTTCATTAATTGAGAGAAGAGAGGCACAGAAAGACAAGTAATATGTTTTTTCTCTTGTGTGACATTGTGTGTGTATGTGTGTGTGTGTGTGTGCGTGAGAGAGAGAGAGAGAGAGAGAGAGGGAGGAAGGAAGGAAGGAAGGAAGGAAGGAAAATAGCCAGCCTGAAAGTAGAGGAGAAATAATTAGGAGAGGGAGAGGGGACATACTAGAGGATAAAGAGTGGGATGAAAGGGAAGGTGCATATGATCACAAAATAGAATGACTTATACAAGTTAAAGTGTAATTGATTTATATTACCAACACACACACACATGCAACAAAAAAGACCATTGCCAAATGTCTTACAATATCAATTTATGGAAATTATCCATTGCAAATGAATGAGGATTATCCTGTGTTGCTATGAATAGACTGCTGATCCATGACTATTCTTTTACACTGTACCTGGCTGTCAGCATAATTTATTGCATGGACGGTAAATTCTGCTTTGCAGCTGCACAAAAGAAAGAAATCCAAGCAGCCCCTTCCCATTCAGCGCCAGTGAAAGGTAAAGTACGGGCTTTTAAGCTGAGGCTTATTTGGCTTATGTGGTTTTTCACTCCTGCCAGTACCTGACTCATGAATTAAATGCATCACCTATAGTGAGTGGCATGTTGGACACTGTGACTGCTTGTCCAGGTCCCCCACTGCTATTACAGTTACTGTCATGCCTGAGGTATTATGTAACTTTCTGCTTTAAAATCTTTTGTTTGATTTTTTTTTTGTTTGATTTGAGTCAGGGTTATAGGTAGCCAAGGTTGGATTTGTGCTTGCTATGTGGCAGAGGGTGACCTTGAATTTCTGATCATCTTGCCTCCACTTCCAAGGTCCTGGGATAACAAGCATGTGGCACTATTTCTGGATTTATGTAACGTGAGGCAGGAATCGAACCCAGGACTTTGAGCATGCAAGGCAAGCGTCCTAAAGCTGAACTATATTCCTAGGACTCATTATCCCTTCTTTTAAAGCTCAGTAAACTAATGGCTGGGTAATTTGGTGGTATGTTCTGCATTTGATTGCTAATCGACTTCAAACCCACAGTAGAGGACTTTCAGCATGCGACTGAGCCTATGACTCATCCTCCTTGGACTTTGATCTTAGGTTGGTCACGCATGAAAGGATTTCTTCTTCTTAATTTCTTCTGGCAGAATCACACTCTGATAAAAATGTGGAATGGTTCTTGCTGTCTGGACTTCAAAGTTAGCTTTGCTTCTTTCTCTAAGCCTTTCCATTGGTCGTATTATCATACCATCCTTTCAACGAAATCCTTGTTATTTAAATTAACCTAAGTAGATTTTTATTTATTTATTTATTTTGATTGAGGTTTCTGTCCTGCCTGGTCCTGCAGTCATTCAGTCCCAAAGGTAATATACAGAGGCCCACATTAATTATAAACTGATTGACCTATTAGCTCAGGCTTCTTGTGAACTCTTACAACTTATATTAGCCCATAATTCTTGTCTGTGTTAGTCATGCTTATGTGGGATTTCCCTCTGTATGCTGTGATTACCATTGATAAATAAAGAAACTGCTTTGAACCTATAGTAGGGCAGAACTTAGGTAGGTAGGGAAGATGGAACTGAATGCTGTTTGGAGAAAGAAGGGCAGAATCAGAGAGAAGCCATGGATCCACTGCCTGAGACCAGCACTGGGAACTTTAGCTGGTAAACCATAGCCAGGTGGTGATACACAGATTAATAGAAATGGGTTAAATTAATATAAAAATTAGCAAATAAGAAGCTAGAACTAATAGGCCAAGCAATGATTTAATTAATACAGTTTCTCTGTGATTATTTTTGTGTCTAAGCTAGCCAGGCAGCTGGGAACCAACAAGTGCCCCTTCTCCCTACTACACCACGTGGCTTGGTACCTTTTTTGGCAAGGTAGTCATATCTTGCTTCCTCTGCATGTGGGTGATGACTGCAGACTGAATCTTCTCAGAATTCTCCTGTTTTCCTTGCCCTGCCTATACTTCCTGCCTGGCTACTGGACAATCAGCATTTTATTAAAATACAAATTACAGGGTATAGACAATTGTCCCACAGCTCTCTCCCCATTTTTTTTTAAACAAGAACTCTGAATCAAATCTTCTTTCGTAAGCTTTTTTTCCTAACCATTATCCATAATAACCTGTAACCAACATTCTAAACAAAGGCAAACATCCATAATCCATTTTTTGGGAATGTGGGCATAGTTTTCCAGGCTACTTCCTGCTGATTGTGGGCACTGATAGTCTTATGGGGACCTAAAGAAAATTTAGGATTATGGTCAAGTCCTGAATGGAATATTCTGTGAGCCTTGATCATCTCAGCCAGTAGTCTTGAAACTGTTCTGGATGCAGAACTCAGAGGAAACTTTAATAGAGGTCCTCTGAAATATTGGCTTATCTGGACCATCAGCTCCTATTGGAGATTCTTCAGGGGCTCTTCCTTGATCAAACCTGATTTTTCATAGCCCAGAATGAATCTACAGCCTCTCATTTCCAGTGGAAACAAAAGCAAAACCCCTTTTCCAAAGTAACATACTTTTTGACTTAAATTTTGAAGTCAGGGTATTTTCAAAATACATATGTTGGATTGTTACAAGGAGGGGGTCCCTTTGTTTGTCCCTGCCACCTGGCTAGTTTACACCCGAAATAACCACACAGAAACTGTATTAATTAAAACACTGCTTGGCCCATTAGCTCTAGTTTTTATTGGCTAATTTTTACATCTTAATTTTACCTATTTCTATTAATCTGTGTATCACCACGTGACTGTGGTTTACCGGCAAGATTCTAACCAGCATCCGTCTCACTCTGGCTTCTCTCACTCTGACCTTCTTCCCAGTATTCAGTTCTGTCTTCTCTACCTACCTATCAGGCCCAAAGCAGTTTCTTTATTCATTAACCAGTGAAAGCAACACATGAACAGAAAAACCACCTACACCTTTGGATTAATCCAGCTACACTTATAATCAAATGTATTTTAGCAGCTGTTGCTCCTTCCTCAGAAATCATGCAATTCAAAGACAACACAATAACATACAGCATCCAGATTCTCTGTGTATTTTCCATCTTTACGTGGCTTTATTTTAAACTCTATTTCTTTTATTTTTATTTTTAATTTTTGGCTTTTTGAAACTAGGTTTCTCTGTGTATCTTTGGCTGTCCTGGCACTCACTCTTTAGACCAGGTTGTCCTTGGACTCAGAGATCTGCCTGCCTCTCCCTCCCAAGTGTTGGGAATAAAGGTGTGTGTCACCATACCCAATTACTTTCTTTCTTATTTTAAGGACTTTATCCTTTTTCTATTCTCTCCCAAGACTACATATATTTTTAAACACACTGTGAGCCATCTAGAGGTTTTCTACATCTTTGAATCTATCTTTACTCTATATCTCTCTTTTTCTGACCACATGAGTCTTTAATTTGCTAAGTGATATGGCTAGGATTAAAGCCGTGGCTTTCATGGTTGGATCCACCCCATTCCTTAGCTTTCTGAGAGCCTAGCTTCATGGCAGGGGTACTGGCTGGAGCCATGCTTGTTGCTACAACTCTATGGAGTTTCAAGGTCCCTGCCACCACGAAGAAGCAAAAGAACAGAGTGAGTTCCAGGACTGCCAAAGATACACAGAGAAATCCTGTCTCAAAAAACTAAAAATTAAAAATAAAAGAAATAGAGTTTAAAATAAAGCCAGATAAAGATGAAAAATACACAGAAAGTCTGGATACTGTATGTTATTATGTTGTATTTAAATTGTTAATGGCTGAGGAAGGAGTGAAAGCTGCTAAAAGATATTTGATCATAAGTGCTGCTGGATTAATCCAACATATATATTTTGAAAATGCCTTAACTTCAAAATTTAAGTCTAAAGATATCTTACTTTTGAGAAAAAGTTTTGCTTTTGTTTCCACAGGAAATAAGAAGCTGTATTTTCATTCTAGATTAAGAAAAATTAGGTTTGATCAAGGAAGACCCCCTGAACAGTTTCAAGAATGCTGGCTGAGATGATCAAGGCTCACAGAATGTTCCAGTCAAGACTTGCCCATAATTTTAAATTAATAAGATTAACAGGACCCCTAATCAGTAGGAAGTAATCTGGAAAACTACACCCACATTCCCCCAAAAAATGGATTATGAATTTTTTTTTGTTTGTTTAGAGTGTTGATTACAATTTGTATGGATAATGGTCAGGAAGAAAGCTAAACAAGGGGGATTCCATTTAGAGTTCCTGTTTTGAAAAAAAGTGTGTGGGGGGGAAAGTGCTGTGAGACAATGGTTTTACCCTGTAAAGGTTTGTTTCTTGTACTTGTTTAATAAAATGCTGATTGGCCAGTAGCCAGGGAGGAAGTAAAGGCAGGGTGACCAGGCAGGAAGTAGATGTAGGGCAACGAGAACAGGAAAATTCTGGGAAGAAGAAAGCTCAGTCTGCAGTAGTCACCCAGACAGAGAGGAAACAAGATGAAAATGCCTCACTGATGAAAGGTACCAAGCAATGGGGCTAACATAGACAAGAATAATGAACCAATTTAAAATGTAAGAATTAAACAGAAGCCTGAGCAAATAGGCCATCTGTGTTTCTTAGGGACTTCACGACTACGGGATCCAGGCAGGACAGAAACTACTGCTAGCAAGTATCGAAAGCAAAAGCCTCTCACTGTACAGCTGATATGAATAAGGTAAATTCTGAAACCATTTGTGCTTTTTTAATATTTCAATTGGTTATTGTGTATACAATATTCCAACTCAGTGGTTTGAAGTAATGGTCATTTTATTTGTTTAACAATTGTGGAGCCCAGGCTGAATTGGGTGGATGGTTTTCATCTGAGCTGAATTCTCTCATGTTTCCATGGTAAGATGTTGGTCAGGTGAGCAGTTTTGCTATCTGGAGTTGGAAGGCCAACTAGGAAGTCCACCTGGGCTTGTTGAGATGGTGGAAGCAGGTTATTAAGATAATATGGAAAATGTTTGAGGTTAATTTTGTTTCACTTCCCTAAATTTATATGTTGAAGACTTAACTCCCAGTATCTCAAAATATGAGTATATTTGAAGAACAGATTATAAAGAGGTGATTAATTAAGTTAAAATGAGGTCATTGGGATCTTCTAACCCAATCAGACTGGAGAATTCATAAAGAGAGAAGATTTAGACACATGGATACTAGGGATTGCACCTACAGAGAAAAAACCATGCAAGGACATAGCAGGAGGGCTGCCATCTCTAAACCAAGAAGAGAGACGCCTTAGATAAAATAAGACTCATTGATACCTTGTTCTTGAATTTATAACCACCAAAGCTATGACAAAATAAAACTTTTCCATTGATGCCACACAGTGTACAATATTTTGTAATGGTAGCCCTAAGAACTAATATAGAAAGCATGAGAGAGCGGGGTCTCTTTTGACTTGGCTTGCAATCAGCATGCTATCACTAAAGCTGCATTAGATTGATGAAAATAAATCACAGTTCCAGTCCCGATGGGAGTTTTCCTTACTTACAAAAGATTTGGAGCCAGAGAAGGAAACAATTCTAGCCATCTTAGGTAAACAAACTGTTGTAGTGATTGGAATGTTAAGGAAGCATGTCAGGGTATAAATAGATATTAATGCAGGGAATGTGGCCGGTTACTTTAATCTATGATTGTTTTATCCTAAGTACATTTAAATTTGCTTAGAGTGAAATAAGCTCTTTAATTTCATCCCTTGGCATACATGGGGAAAACATGCCCATCTATTCTAAGGAGACTTCACTCTTAGTAATATGAACCAAAATTACCTGAAACATGATCAGAGTGTGGTGGGAAGAACTAAAAAGACTTTGGTTTTTCTAGTTCAGTGATCGCTGGTTCCTACAAAACCAGAATCACTCTGTCTAAATCACTGTTGAAATGAATAATTGTCAACAATTCATAACAGACTAAATAGAATGAGAAAAGAAGGGTGCTTCATTTTCTTCACCATAGGGTCCAAGCTTTCAAAGGGGAGTCTATCTCGCCAGGCTTTGCCCACAGTAATCATGGCAGGCTGGGCAGGTGAATGCTCACACAGTGAGAGATAAGCTCTGGCTTCTGCAGTGGAGACTGTCAGCATAAGCTTTTTCTTGCACAGTGTCACCAGGAAACTCTTAGTTTTTTTTTTTAACTTTAGGCAATAGAATTAGGCTAGAGATGGATGGATCTTTGTTACCTTACAGAACTGAAAAGGAAATTGCTATGACTCAGCCAACATTCTTTGAATGCTTTGTTCAATATCTAGTAGAAAAATTGATTCATACCAATCAGAGTGTTATCCTTTGTTCTGTATTTAACCATCTCATCTTCCTTTAGTTTTCCTCAGCGAGAGTTCAAATCAATGAAACCATCAGGAAACAGAATGTACTGAGGAATCTGATGATAAATGAGAAGAAGGGTATTTACCTCACACAGTGGACATTCTTTCATTGATTAAATACTTCATTCAAAGATCCTTGCCAGGCCTTTCAAGTCCCTATTCTTGCTACAGTTACAGGGTCTCTGTCTTTCTCCCTCCTCCATTTATGTTCTACCATCTTCATCCTCTCATTTTCTAAACTTTTCCTGGGATTCTTGATCCCTCTCTACCTTTCTTTAATTAAGGGATGCAGTGCTGTTAACAGGTCTAAATCCATACTTTGTTACCTGTCAGCTGTCTAGCACCAAAGTCACTTCTATTAAGCAAATAGCAAGACATACTCCTCTTAAAGATCAAAACAAGATTTTCTATTAACAAAATTTTCAGTAAAATACAGCACATGCACATTTTTTAAACATGCTTCGAATGGGAATGGGGCCAATTCTACATCTTCCTATCATAAAAATAGCTGCATTGGTACATGAACATGAGTTAAGGTGGCTCCCGTGATAGTTTAGCAACTTGTATTGAATAAATTTCTGGAAGGATTAAACTATATTTGCTTTTAATTATTGTGATGGTAGAATCATATACATCCCTAAGGAAATAGTTGATCATAGTGATTGGAGATGAATTCTTTAGTTTGTACCAGTACCGTGTACCATTTGTGCAAATATGTACTGTATCCATGCTCATGCAGGGATGGGAATCTGTTAAGAGGGGGATTGGGAAGATGCATTTTCAAACCGACATTGTATAACTCACCTTCTGTTGGCCCTCCTACCTTCATGACTTAGACTTTTATTTTACAGTTAAGAAAATACAAATATTAAGTTCCTTTTGGCTACTTCATTACAATCTTTTGGCTCCAAGCACTCATGCTGGTTATTCTTGTGAGACCAACTCTCTGTGGAATTTTATGAGCATTATACAAATGGAACTTATCAACCTTTCACTTCAGATTCTACCACATGTTTCTCTTGATCTACCCCAGGCTCGACCTATAGATACTTAAGTAGGGTCAGGGACTGGGGTCGGGTGTGTGTGGTACGGTGGGTCAATCACCTCTGAGTCCATATCCACCATTCAGAAGTTCAAGAAGTTCAAGCCTTAGAGAATGAATCTTTGGCCAAGAGTTAATAAACATTCTCTCTATTCCATCCTCACTTCAAATGGTCCTTCTACATTTCAGTGTTCCAACCCCCACCACCCCAAAGGTCCTATGCTTTGTTGGAGCAGTTCTCTATTTACCCACTAATTTTCTGTTGGTTGTTTTTCCATCCATTTTGCTGTTGCTCACTTCTATTTTCTGGGTAGCTTAGAGTGTTTGTTTTCAGATCTTTCTTCTAAGGATCTCATGGTTAAGGCAGCCACCAAAAGAAAGGGTACAACTAGGAAAAGGAGACTACTGTGCTGTAAACTTGCTTATTTTTGTCAATTAAATATATTTTTTAAGCCGGGCGATGGTGGCGCACGCCTTTAATCCCAGCACTCGGGAGGCAGAGGCAGGCGGATCTCTGTGAGTTCGAGACCAGCCTGGTCCACAGAGCTAGTTCCAGGACAGGCTCCAAAGCCACAGAGAAACCCTGTCTCGAAAAACCAAATATATATATATATATATATATATATATATATATATATATAAAATAATTTCCTGCATGTATATAATGCATTCTGATTCCTTGCAACCCATCCTCTCCTATCTCTCCTCTGTTAGCTCTCCTCCTAAACAAATCCTCTCCCCACAGTCATGTCTCTGTCTTTTGTGACCCAGTGAGTTTAACCAGGGCCACGTGCATGACCATGGGTACAAAACTGAAGACAGTGACTGTCCCTCCCTCAAAATTCATCAGTAGCCAATAATTCAGCTGGGAAGGGCAGGGCCTTACCAGGCCCTCCTGAGTATATAATTGACTAGTAAGACCAGCCCCTTCTTTTCAGGTCCTGCACAGGAATGCTGTGAGGTCATGACTACATGGCTGTACCATGTTCTGAAGATAGCATTTCATAGTTCTTTTCCCAACCTTCCAGCTCTTATATCCTTTCAGCTTCCTTTTCTGCTCTATTCCTTTGGCCTTAGATTGGGTGGTATAAAAGTTCTGTTTAGGGATGAGCATCCAACTGCCATTTATTCCCAGCACCTTGGGCAGCCATGAGTTTCTGTGTTCACCACTTCTCTCTGCAAAAGGAAGCTTTTCTAATTAAATCTGAGAGTAGCATTTGGTTATGGGTACAGACACAAATATTTAGGAGGCAGCTTGACATCATGTGAATTTAGCTAATCAATAATAGTAAGTTTCTCACTGGGGGCTATGACCTCCCAGTCATGGGTTTTTCACTAGGTCTCCAGGACCACACATGAATTGCTTCCTGTGGAAGAGGCTATGAATGCAATCACAAAGCTTTGGTTACTCTCAAAGCAGACATCCCACCATTGTACCAGTGGATCTATATTGCCTAATAGGTAGCCCTGTAGTTTATTAAGTTCACAGAAGGTTAAGATTACTGATGTCCCCCCCACCCCGCATAAGCTTGCATGGTTTCTTTTGGCACTATGAAAGCAAACCAGGATGGAGAGAGTTTCCTGGTTAGTTTCAGTTTGAAATTTCTGTATCTTGAAATGAAGGTTATGGTGTTTTCAGCATTAGGGTCTTATCCATGGGTTCTAGTGGGAAACCAAGAGGACTGGGAAGAGCTGCATTGTTCCATTCACTTCCAGGGCCTCTGTGACCGACAATGGCAGCATCTCACTCACTGGGTTTCCTGTCTAATAAACCACGCCTCTTAATAGTAGCATTACACAGCCAGAAAGGACACTTTTCTCATAACAAAAACATACCTCACATTTTAATTGGCTTTGCAAAATAGTAGGTTTCTACACTGCTTTTTCACACATCCTTGGTTTTGCTTATCCTCCCTTTCTATATCCTTTTCTTTTACTTAAAAGTGTTTTATACTTGATGGGCTTGTCTACCCATCTACCCAACATTATTTAAAATATAAAATGACTTGATATTTCCACTTTCAAGAAACTAGAAAAGATGCAAGAACATTGTAAAATTAAAAAACTTGAAGAATTCATCAAATTTCCCAGAAAGGGAACTTTTGACAAAATGAAGTGGGAAAATCTTTCTAGATAAATCCTCCCACCTACTCAAGTTGGCTTGCCTCTATTGTTACCATTCTTGATTCAGGTACCCTTATTTCTTACCAGGACATCCTCATATTCTCATTGTTCTCTCTGCTTTCCTCTTGTCCTCCTCCTATCCCTCTGATTTCCACATTTCCACCTGAGGGCTGTAGCAATTTTGGCTCCTTCTGCTTAAGATGCTCACCTAGATAGCTTGGTTCTTCACCTAGATAGCTCCTCACTCTGTAGAACTCTCTTCAAATGCTTCCTCTTTAGAACAGCATTTTGGCCACCTAATCTATAGATATCATCCTCTTTCTTTTCTTTACAATCCACCACTTTTTGTATTCCATTGCTCTGTTACTTCACTTGTAGTACTGAGCAAATCAGTAAAGTCTCGCTTTTGTTTGTATCAATGTTATGTATTGATTGGTTCCAAGAGATCAACAGCTACAAGGCCAGACCTTGTCAGTGGTCTTTATTACCTCTTTTAGGCTGCTAGCACAGTTAGTGACACAGTTGAAAAGATGACCCTTTGTATAGCAGTCTCTAGTTATTATGCACGCAGCCAACTGACATCCTAAATACTGTGAACTTAGGCTGCGCTTTCTAGGGTGTTGAGTAGAAAGGAGGGGAACTGTGCTTACCATTTTCTGATTCATAATTTGACCGTTTGTTATTCCTATTTTATTTTTGTATCTAGAATTTAAGTATACTGTGGATATTATCTTTGTATGTTCACAGAAATTAGCTTATTTAATATAGACAGAATATTTTCCAAAGCATAGTCTATTCTCATTAAATATTTGTTGTTAACAGCTAAGTGAAGAAGACACTTGTCTAAACGAGAGAGTAAAGATCATGGTGGGTAGTTGGCGGGCAAGGAGAGCAACAGTTGTGTTGGATTTGAAAGCCAACTCCCACAGTGCTGTGAAGAGTCTTCTGCTCACATTATTTCTTGGAACTTTAGATCAATTTAATAATATATATTTAGCTATTTATTTATTTATCTATAAAAAGGTAAAAGTGAGTCTGACGAAATTATACCCCAAGAACCCCAAGTCTATAAGCCACACGCTTTGTGATACTTCTGAGGGAGACAGGGACAAATATCCATGCACCAAAGGTAGGGAACTGACGACAGAACAAAATAACAAAACCACAAAAGTCCAATGTAGTGAGCCAGTGAATTTACTGTGATTACTTACAGGAACATGGGCAACCCACAGCAGCTGTATCACCAAAAGCCCAATCCAGCATGGCCATGAGACATGGAAGCTGAAATCCAGGAGCTCTCTTCACGGCTGCAGGAAGCTCAGCAGGTGTGAGAGCCTCCTCCAGGCATCTTAGCTGGTCAGAGTCTCTCCCTTCAGCAGCTGTTTCCTTTCCTATAACCTTCAGGAAGGCCCTTGTAAGTTTCAGTTTTCTCAGACATGTGAAGTTCATTTATTTCCCAAGTCTCGCGAGCCTCTCCATCCTTCCTGAAGGGACTGTTTTTTCCTGAAAGGAAATTTCTACACAATACCAATGCATGGTTTTCTATTTGAAATTAGCTAATTATTTTTTCACTTCCACAAGGAGTCTCACAAATTAATTAAAAGCATACATTCAGCCGTAATAATTTGTGATGTTTTGGGAGAAGGCAATTGTGTACCAGTTTCACTGTAATTTTGCACCTGTAATTTTATTAATTATTAATGAGGACCAATATAAATAATTCATTTCCTATTATGTTTACTAACCCAGTGGGGCTTAGTGTCGCATGAGACAAAAATCAGTGTCTCAGACAAAGAAAATTCTAGATTCTTATTATCTTGGAGTGTGCTAAGAAAATATCTGGCTACCACTTGTGAGTTTATAAAAATATGTGGGCTGATTGTTAATACATCAGTTATTAATCATACAGTGTGCTGAGGATGAGTTCAACTATTGGGATAAAAATCTCTAAAGCTGGAATTTGGTGACTTTCAGATGGGCTGAGTCCCAAATGTTTTAGGATTGATTTATAATTATAAAAGTGTGTGTGTGTGTGTGTGTATGCATACATATGTGTTTATATGTAACCCTTGGTATGAAAATAAGGAATAAAAGTATAATGTGTATACAAATTATATAATAGGATCCTAGAAAATAAAATGAATTGCTTATCCCCAAACTCATCTTTAAAGGAATAATAAAAGAAAGATGGTGAGTTCAAACTAATCAACTGGAAATGAGGGGGAAAGTCCTAGTCCTTCTTAGATTTTTCTACTGATTTCCAGGGCTTCAGGCACGGTGACAAAGAATACAGATGGAATTAGAAGGGAAAACCAGACCGCAAAATGTTCTGCACAGGCCCATTCACTAGAGCCCCTGGACTCCAGTGTAGAAGCATGTAGACTTCACTAGCCATTCACAAACAGCACATCACTGCCTAGACCCATCACCTCCTCCTGCTGTCTGGTTACTCACTTCCAGCACTATCCAGTGCCTTAGATCTCAAGTCAGCGTCTTTTCCTTCTTCACATTTATTCATATCTGACTGTACAGAATCCTGTTGTTTCTGCTCATAACTCTCCTTTGAATCCAAACCTCTTCTCTCTACTTCCCTTCCCACTGCCTGAGTTCAGACCCTCAGTAGAAGGGTCAATCATCCGACACTTCCTGTCTAACAAAACTCCTCTTCACCTTCCTCATTCTGCTGCAGTAGCCCCTACTCTGTAGTTCATAGTATTCAAACTCCCTCATGTCATACAAGGCCCCTCCCAGCCAGGCACCCAATACCCATTCTTCCCTCACTCTTCTCTCTTCTTAACATCTCCAAACTTAGGATTTTTATCCATATCTCAGTAGATGAGTTCTTTTACCCCTGCTTGTAATATAGCTCCTTCTGCTGAAAATTGCTTAATCCCTCTGCCTTTAAAAATTGACTTTGAGAACTCTAGACATGTGTACAATATGTTTTGATCATACACACCCCCGTTCTCCCCTCAAACTTCTTGCAGAACTGCCCATGTTCCCTGTAACTAGAATACTGATGGTCTTCTAGGGATTCACTAAACTTCTTTCCTGTCACAAAGAATTGAATATCTGAGAAATATAAGGCCAAGTCCCCCCCCCCACTTACACACTGAGAGAGAGAGAGAGAGAGAGAGAGAGAGAGAGAGAGAGAGAGAATGAGAATAACAGCTTTATCCTTTGGCAGCCAACCAAACAGCTGCAGTCTTGGGTGTCTTATAAGACTCCTGGGTCCTTACTTTCCCTCTATGGGTCCTGTTTAGATACTCACACCATGCCTTCCTGCTTTTCCTCACAATGTCTTCTGAGAACAAGAAACTGCTATCTTGTGGAATCCACTTGTACTTTCCTTGTCTTCCTATGTACCTCTAACTCTCCATTATCCCCCTCCCAGTCCATATGTTCATTGTCCCCTTAATCACACATTGAATCCAAGTAGAGCTTCCATATGTGCATGGAAGCAGGACCACCTCTGGAGCAAGGCAATCTATGAGAGACTATACCCTGAAGAAAACCAAACCCCCAGCCAGCAGACATAGAGCTAACAGCTTTGTAAGGAATGGGAGGCCATGTCCTGCTGAAAATGGACCCCACCCCAGTAGACATTATGCCAGTAGCTTTGTTAGGGATGTGAGGTTGTATGCTGCAGAAAATTGACCACTCCCACATGCAGATATCACACTAATAGCTTAGTTAGGGGCTTGGAGGTCATACCCTGCAAAAAACTTGAATCCTGCCCCCTCCAACATACACCTTGCCAATAGCTTTTCTAGGGGTAGGAATCCCATGAACACCTGTACTGCATATACTGGAGTTTTTATTGGTTTGGCCTTGTTTAGGCAGACACAGCTTTTGTGTGCTGATAAGAGCAATCGCCCTGGCACTTCCAGAAGACACTATTTTGTAAACATTCTTTCTAACCTTTGGATATTAAAGTCTTTTCAGTTCCATTTCTGCAGTGAGTCATGGGCTTTGGGAAGAAGGAGTGATGTAGATGTCCTACTTGGGCCTGCATTGCTGCTTCTTTATGTTCCTGATAATCCACCTCTGAGTGAATGAGAGTCGTCACTGATTAATAATGTGACCGTGGACACACATAGATTGTGTTGAATTTTCCACCTGTTTCCAATATGAATTTGGTGAAAAAAAAACCCACTGAAGTCTTTTTTCCCTCTGGGTTTTTATGTCTATGAAACGAGGAGCTTAATCATATATGTACACGATAAGATTGGTGTGAGGCTTAAATGAAAATAAATATGCAAAACTCGTTATCATGGGATATAAGGTACTGCAAAGCAGATTTCAGCATCCTTTTGTAGCACAAAGGGAGACTATAAATCTGGTAGTTATTGTCTCCAGACTCTCGTGATTACCTCTGGGATGTCTGAGGAGAACTTCGGTATCGAAGAAATCTGCTCATTTGGGAAGCTATCCTGGATTCTTTGGAAAGTACTAGGGAAACCTTTATATTTAGGATAGGAAAATCTTTCACTAGGGACATTGAATGACTCATTTGAATAACAAGACTGCTGTAAGTAAAATGCAAATTTATCTTTCTTTTTTTCCCCCTCTCTGCTCATTAAGCTTTCTTAGCCACTGGATAAGAATTCATTAACTCCCAAGGGTATCTGTCCCTTCTTGAGTAATAGACATTTTCTTGGTCTCTTAGATCACGATCAACTTCAGCTCAGTAGCATTTCCAGTATTAAACACGGCTAAAGCCCCAAGTTTAAGTTAATGTACTTTTTCCTTTCTGGAATTCTTCCTGCGTGAAGCTGGATGTGGCTAGAGAGATCACAGCGAAGGGCAGTGCTAACCAATGATGAATAAACACATTATGACCCATTTCTTGACGTGCTGGTCATCTGTTGGTAATGTGGACAAATGATTGATTAGATTATAGTGATACATGCTATGACAGAAGGAAAACTTGGGACCTAACAAAGGAGAGAAAGGGTAGTAAAGGGCAGTGGGGGGAGAAGACCATGGGTTAAGAGATGGAACATTAAAGATTGTTCTAATAAAATAGAACAATAGTGATGCTGCAAAAAATTCAGTATCGTAAAGATGAGAGACTGAAACAGAAAGATGAGTGTTGCTGGTCTGTCAGTTGTGTTTCAGGCTAGAGGAAGCAGTGCTAGAAAAGATAGAAACCCAAGAATCACCTGGTCAAAGGGAGCAACTGTGTTGTAGATCACAAAAGAATCATATGAAATGGCTTGGATAGCAACTGTGAAGTTATCTGTTAGTTATCTATCTGTTTGGAGAAAAATAATGTAGGGGAATGGTTTGTCTCATGGTTGTAAAGGTTTAGACCATATTCATTTAAGTGAGTTTTTAGCCTTTACAAGGATAGTGTGAGTGTAGAAGAAAAAGACTATTCACCTCATGGTGGCCAGTAAGCAAAGGGAGAGAAGAGTGAGGGGAATCTAATAATCCCTGCAAGGACATGCCCGCATGACTGAAATTCCTTCCAATAGATTCCACCTACAGAGTCTACAAACTAGTGACCAAACCCTTAGAATATGAGCCAATGCTGGCCATTTAAGAGTGAGGCCATATGATGTGTGTGGCAGCTTAATTTTAGTAATAAGCTGAGATTTAAATGTATATTAGATTATAATAATCATGGAACAGAACATACACGGATTATTTTGAGTTCCACTGCTTACTAGCTCTGTAATCCTGGACATGAATGTCATTTAACCCCTTTGAACCCCAGTCAGTTCCATTATCTAAAATGGGAGATTATCAGCTGCAAAGAGAAGTGTCCTGTATGGGGTGAGAATTGTACTTACCTGTGGGTATAAGGATACACATTAGAATATAGTTAGGGATTATGCTGGGTAGTTGGCTAGGTTTCCAGTACTAGACATGTTAACATGGACAGTCTAGAGGTTCTACCATACTCAAAGCATTGTAGACCACCTGGAGATGCTGAGAGCGCTAGAAATAGTCTTCCTCAGGGAAGAGGACAACAACAACTGGTTATCTAATACCAAGTGGTCAGTTCTGAAGACACATATACAAGTAACATTATACAGACCAAGGAGGTTATATTCACATATTTAGGACTATATATATTATATTTTATTTAGTAATATATACACATATATTTCTAAATTAACTATAGTTAATGAAAAAAGAGGCTATTAACTTGAGAGTGAGAAAAGAAGCATACATGGGAGAGTTTCAAGGGAGGAAAGGGAAAGGGGAAATTTTATAATTATGATTTCAAAAATAAGAATGTTGTCTGAGGTTCTGTCCTGCCTGGTTTCCACAGTCGTTAAGTCCCAAAGAAATCACACAGAGGTCTACATTAGTTATAAACCAATTAGCCTAGTTTCTCAGGCTTCTTATTAACTCTTACAACTTATATTAGCCCATTATTCTTATCTGTGTTAGCCACATGGCTCAGTACCTTTTTCAGCGAGTCACATCTTGTTTCTTCTGTGGTGGGGCCAGGACTACAGAGGAATGGGCTTCCTTCCCAGAATTCTCTTGTTCCCATTGACCCACTCTACTTCCTGTCTAGTTGTCCTGCCTATATTTCCTGCCTGGCTACTGGCCAATCAGCATTTCTTTAAAATAATTGACAGAATACAGAGCACGGTCCCACAAGAGAAATAAATAAAAATATAAAACAATGAGAGCATCATCTACCTCAAGTGGTATACATTTCAAAAATGTATACGTAACTTCTTTGTACTAAGACTGACACTTAGTTTGGACTAAATAGTTCTTAGTTCATTACTAAGACTCTCCTTCTCTCTGAGGCTAAGGAGGAGGAGCATAATCTATAAGCTAAAAATAGGAACCTTTCAATGTATGTATGAAATTGTGAGCTAGAATTAACCTCTTGGTGGTAAGAATAAGAAGGACACCATATAGATGTGGCAGTAACACCTTAAAATAAAAATGGAGTAGCAATGTTTGTTGTCATTATTAATGTTCAGTTACATTTTTATTTGCCCAGTCACTGATTGTTTTGATTGGGTTGGTTTGAGGACCCATAATCATTTTTCATGGTGATTTGAATGCTGCTTTGTACATCACCTGAGATGCTCATATTGAAATTGTTTCTATGAAAAAACTCCATGTATATATTAAAGTGAGGTGCAATTGCGAAATTTTAACCTAGAGGCATCATCAGATTATTATTTGAGCCAATAATGCTGGTGCAAGATGCTCTCACAAGAATTCTTGCTATGTTCTCCTCAATTGCTTTTGATTCCAATACAGACTATTTTGATTTACTTAAAGTGTATATTCACTCATTTCCAGTACTCTGCCTGTGAATGGAAATTTGTAGAAAAAAGGTAGTGGAAACTGTCTGAAGCCAGAAAGAACAAGAACAACAACCCCACCCTAAATTCTGCTCCTGTTAAGCTCCTAAAGTGATGTGGGAGTGTCATATATCAATCTGTTGATTTCATTGGTTAAGCAATAAAGAAACTGCTTGGCCCTCATAGGTTAAAACATAGGTGGGAGGAGTAAACAGAACAGCATGCTGGGAGGAAGAGGAAGTGAGCTCAGACTCGACAGCTCTGCTCTCGGGAGCAGAGACGCCATGCTCCGTGCTCCTGGGTAGACGTGATAGCTCCTCTCTGAGACACACGCGGATGAAGCTCCAATTCAGGATGGACGTAGGCTAGAAACTTCCCGGTAAGTGCACCTTGGGGTGCTTACACACATTATTAGAAATGGGCTAGTCCAGGTGCGAGAGTTAGCCGAGAAGGGGCTAGATAGAATGGGCCAAGCAGTGCTTAAATGAATACAGTTTGTGTGCTGTTATTTTGGGGCATAAGCTAGCCAGGCGGCCGGGGTTTTGGGGACGCAGCCCCACTGCTCCTTATTACAACACTAAAGAAGCAAATAACTTTGCTTTTCTTATCAATTAACATGGAAAACTAGATGTGGTACTTGGTATGGTGGAGTGATTTGTAGTATATTTCCCTTTTCAGCGTTTAATTTCCCTTTGCTCTCCCATTGCTTTGGAATTTTAAACTCTTAAGACTCATTTGTCAGCAAATGTAATACACACTGAAGCAGAAATAAAACCCTGTTTCTATCTTCTAGGGTTCTGGAAGGACCCAAGAATTAAACAGATGTATAATAGATTAATGTAGGAAATGCTTGCAAATTTATTAGCACATACTTTTACTTGGTACAAGGACCTCATAAGAAAATGATAGCCCAGTGAAGGAGTTAAGAGTTAATATTAATACAAACTGAACTGAATTGAAAAGAAAGTAAGAAGCTATGGAAAGGCAACTACATGGTACAGAGAGGGTTAAAAGTTGAGCTATTTTAAGCTGTTCTGTACAGAAGGTTTTAATTCTAACTTTCAGTCTTTGAAGAAAAGGATGCTCGTTTAGATACAGAGAGGATCTCTTTCATATGAGAACTTTATCTCCTGATTTTGGAAGTAGAAAAGGGTTCAGAATAATCTTGAAGTACAGTTTTGTTTTCAGTGTCTTTAATGGAAAATAGTTATTATGCCAGAACAGTGTAAATGGGAGGTGGCATTTCTTAACTCTATCAACACGAAGAGTTTCAGAAGGAAAAGAGAGCAGTGTCAGCCCAGGAATGTGGGGATGATTATTTATGATATTGGTTCTTTTCTTTCTGTGACCTGTTGCTAATGTGTAAATGGGAGTTCTATTAACGACTTTGACCTAGAAACCAATCATTCCTCGATGTTCCTGTTCCTAGAGAAGAGTCTTTCACAGAAAGTATATTGTTTTACAAGTCATGAATATTTAGCACCATTGCTCATATTGACTAATAATACTTGCGTTTCTTTCGATGACAGGGTTGCTTGAAGGAGTATATTGCCTCAGGATAATTATTTGTGTTATCTGTTGCCCAGTTTGTCCAGCAAATAGTACCATTCTTGGTACACAGCGGAGAGTCAGTCACTAACGTGAACTGAATCTGAAATAAGCAAGTGCTTGTTTCCAAGTTGATTACCATAGTTGTGATTTGAATTTTTATACCTAGGTAAGGGAATATGTCATCATCCATATGGAAATTTAAGACCCAGTCTATGCAGTGAGAAACTAGAGTGGTAAATTGAAGTATTTTGTAAAGTGTTCTCCATTTCTATCATTCCAAAATGTTTTTACCAAATGTCTAGAAATATGGTCCCTTTGTAAGATTTAGCACACAAAGAGTTGTTCCAACCCAAATATGTACTTTCCACATATATTTTCATGCTGCAAACTTAAACAAAGAAGACAGCTTTTTAGTTAGCAGTGGTGACTGAGAAACTGGTGACATTTTAGATAATGGTAAATGGCTCAGTCATTAAAAAAATCCTCTTTGTTTACTTTCACAAATACTGCAGGAGGTTGGTACATGACATTGAATTAATTATGGGTGCAGGGCCTTCCAAAATAAAACTGAGTTGAGGGCAGGTTGACATTTTCAGTAATGTCATGGGTCAGAAAGGTAAGCTAATTTGGGCTAATCTAAAGCCAGGAAGCTTTATGTTTTACACAGTAAAAGGAAAGAAACATTTTTTTTAAGAGTCACATTGGAAAGACCCTAATAGTTTTCTTGTTCAACCGTGGCACCTCTGGACTGGTTGACTGGATAAAACTTAGAAATGCTTGAACTATAATAGTGCCTGAGGTACTCACAGAACTGAAGGGCCAACTATGACATTTTGAACCAACTAATCATGGACAGACGTCACTAGCCAACTGTACTAATGAAAACCAGTAAAGATTCTATGCAAGAAAATTGCCTTCTAACTTATATCTTTCAGTGCTTTTGTTTTAGCACTTGATATATATCATTAATTATTACTCTTATAATGTGTATTTAAATACAATAAACATAATATAAAGATCACAAATATATACAATAGGCATCTCTAGCATATGAGATGACTAAAATCTCCACAACCAATTATATTACTTCCATTCTAAGATATGGGCATAGTTTCTGGACATTAGTTCTTTTTATTTTCTTACATAACCATTAGGTTAAAACCAAGCCTATGTATATCCATGGCTTTGAAATAGGAAATAGGAACACCTTTAGGCCTGTCGATTTTCCTATAGTGTATAATCTAAAAGAGAAAGGGCAAGTGTGCCTCTTTTAGCACTGTGGTGAGGCTTACAAGGTGAGCAGGCGTCACTGTCCATCTTCACTTTGAAAAAGCATCAATGATCATAACTGCTTATGAGTCATAGTGTGAACAATGGCTTTGCAGACATTTCTGTGTTAGTATAAGAGAAAGTACTTCATTATTGCCAAACCATTTGCTGACATGAGATTTGATCATGTGATCATGGCAGTAACTGACAGAATTTGATACCTGCTGTAGCTTCCCTCATTTTTTAAAAAAAGTTACTCTATTAAGGACCTAATATTATATATATATTAAAAAATGTGATGGCCCAGAACAGCTGCCACATTTACCAATAAAAAATACAGTTTGATTAGAGCTGGGAAAATATGTCCTACTTATTATAGCTACAAGATAAAAAGTAATTGTCAAGCCTAACTGTCTTTATTTCCAGATTTCTAAGGTTATGTTATCTTTGGAACAATGTCAGAAAGTTTGCAGAAACATGCTTCTCCTTGGTGTTTAAGAGAGAGATGAGAAGCCTAGAATAGATACTATCAGGACACACTGGGATCTTGGTTATCTTTTTATGATTATTCAGTCTAACTTTAAGCAGATGTTTACATTTAAACTCAAGTATGCTGTGTAAATGTAGGATAGCACCTCCATTCTTGTTTAGATCTTAGTATGTGATGTAGGAGGTTCTTCTGTCTTTGTGTTGCTTTCATTGGTTAATGAATGAATAAAGAAACGGCCTTGGCAGAACTTAGGTAGGTGGAAAAGACAGAAATGAATTCTGGGAGGAAGAAAGCAGAGTCTGAGAGAGGAACGCCAGGGACAGACATGCTGAATCTTTCCTGGTAAGCCATTGCCATGTGGCTATATACAGATTAATAGAAATGGGTTAAATCAAGATGTGAGAGTTAGCCAATAAAAAGTTAGAGCTAATGGGCCAAGCAGTGATTTAATTAATACAGTTTCTGTGTGGTTATTTCAGGTCTAAGATATCCAGGTGGCTGGGACCAACAAGCATGCGCTCTCTACAACAAGAGTGGGCTTGTATTCAGAAGATGTTCTCTTGTCACCTGGATCTTGGTGGTATAGATGTGCTTGTCTCCACTTCTGTATTTTGCTTTAAGCACAAATGTGACCTACTATTTTGAGACAAGGCACCAACCACTAAATAGACTGTCATCATTCCCCAATCCCCTCTTAACTTCTTTCTACCTGTTTCTTACTACTCAGAAAGGACTAAGTGTCTCCATGTATACCCTGCTGGTGAGTTTCAGAACAAATGGGTCAGATCACTGCAGGAAATAGAGATTTATATAAATAGCTTTAACATTTCAAGCCTCTTTCTTCCAATAAGGGAAAATGCCTTTTATTGCATATCAAATCTCCAGTTGAGGAAAATTGCATCTGGAAATCTAGAGTAATTATACTACTTAGCAATAAAAGGAATGGCATTGCTGATTTCAGTCAGCTTAGATGTTCAGATTTTCAAATATGAACAAATGTAGAATCTGAGCTCTAGGTGGTTGTGTTATCTCATGTAGGGGATAATAACAGAGAAGTAGAGGGTGGAGGGCTGATTTCAGTTGCATGTGGTAGGCAACTGATTATAGCAAAAACAAAACCCTGAGACAATAATTTCATAAAGAAAACAGGTTGCTTTAGTCTCATAGTTTTAGAAGTTCTAGTTCATGATCTCTTGATTTCTTGCTTTTAGGATCGTGGCTAGGAAAAGATGTGATAGAGCAAATCCCACCTCTTATTGTAAGAAGAAAAAGAAAGAGGAAGACAACTTGGCTAGTGTCCATACTTCCTTCTTAAGGCATTCTTCTGGTGACCTGAGGTCCTCTCAATAAGCCCCACCTCTTAGTGTTATACCTCATCATGGTAATGCCGAGATGGAGATTAGCAGTGTGTTAGGTAAGAAAGGGGCTGAGAGATAGAAAACCTAGGATGAATGAAGAAAATGTTATTGAATCAATCTTAGAGAAATTAAAGAGACTCAGTCATGTATTTGACCTTTGTGTCATTAGGTATGTAATCCATGAACCAACAGTGGAGAAATAGGGAACTAAGATAACAGCTGAAAACTGGGTTGTGGAATGAACACGTGAATTCAACCCCAGTCTTGCCTCCTGCATTTAGCCCACTTTGGAGTGGTTGTTTCTATTCTCATTTGCACATTAGAAGAGTAGATTTATCTGAAGAATTCTGAAGATAGATGACCAGATATAGTTCTGCAACATTTGGGTCACAATGAGGTTGGAGAGCTGGATCAGCATGCCATGGTGTTATAGCTGTGATCCCCAAGCACTGGAATGTATTAGAGTCAATCTGGATTTGTGGAACCAGACTGCTGGGTTCCACTGAAAGCAAAAAGTTAGAAGTAATTCATTTATAGGTCATACCACTTGAATAGGCGATCATCCTAAAACATTTGACAGTGTATCTTACTCAAAATTAACAATGGCACAAAGGGGAACATGGTAGAAATAGTTAACTATTCCTAACAATATAAAAGACAAGTTGAAACCTAGGACTTTTGTGGATGTGATCATACTAAATCTGTAGGAATCTCATGGCTAAGGCCTCCCTAGTTTTATTTATTCTTGAAGGAATTTTTAGACTGTTTCCATTTATACGAAGACATCTTAATCACTAGAAAGAAAAATGTGATTATTCTTAGGTGGTAAACATGACCACGAAGACAGAGCAATATGCATTTGGGAGATACAGTCACCAAGCACAAAGGCTGTCATCTAAGACATTTCTGTTGTGGTAGAGTAATTGTCAATTCTGCTTGCCTTTGCTGACTTAATTTTGGGATCTCTGAGAATCTTTGCATTATTGGAGGGTGAAGGATTGTAGCTCACTGAATGAGGAAGATGGTTCATAGCCTTGTTGTATTAAATACGGTCCATGAGCTTGAAAATATGTTAGAAATGTGAACTCGTAGGTGTCCATTCCCTAGACCTATTGTTTAGAATTTTTACTTGACAAGATTCCTGGGCAAGTCTTAGAGTGAGTTTATGATCCAGCATAATTCAGGGCAGATCATGGTTTCACAGAGAGTTTGGAGACATATCACCTTAGGTACTTCCCTAATTGGGATATGTGTGGGGTGTGGGCAAATCTGCCAGGCAGAAAGTCTCAAAAATAGATCACAAATGTAAGGAGGAGGAGGAGTCAGGAGGTGTATTTGAGACCCAGCAGTGTCACTTATCAGCTCTTAACAGCTTAAAGCTATTAACTGCTTTGAGTAGGTCTATTAGCTGCTTTGTAGAAAAGAAATTTTGTCATAAATAAAAATTTAATTTTTATAATAACTGTGGTCATCTGAGTATCTTTAGGAGTAAAAAATGGTGGAAAGTTATAACTTTTAAATGTCAAGATTATTAAGAGGAAAAAAAGAGAAAGTCTTAGGAAGACATAAAGAACTTAGTTCTTTGCAAACTACTTTTCTAACTTTGATTCTCCCTTAGTCAGCACAATTACATTTTTATGTAGCAGTTCAAAATGCCAGGAGAGTGAAACATTTTATTTCTATTTTTGGAAAAGATGACAATTTTTTTCTGCATGTTTTATTATCCATGAAAACCTCTTATTTCCTAAATATATTTGTTCAAGCAAATCAATGGAAGTTGACTAAAAGCCTCCAGGTCTTTGATGCTTGGTAGCTGTGAAGTCAAATTTGTCTTTTGAAGATGAGAAGCAGAGAACTTGGCACTGTGGTGTCAAATTAAGTAGGCAAAGACATTGTTATAAGGAACATTCTGCTTTCAAGGGTAGGTTATGTCTAACAGGTAAGAGCAGTGAAATCCTCTTTTACAGGTTAGATATATCCTACCCTTTAAAGCAGGATGTTTCCCATATGGATGAAAACGGGGTGTAGAAGAATTTAGAATATCCATTTATGCTGACTTTTCAGGCCTTGTAGGGCAATGGGGTTACATTGTCATTTATTGTCTGAGTACAGATAGATAGTAAATTAGAGGAGATAAAAATCCTGATAATAATTAAGTATACAAAACCAAAAGACTAATAACATCACTCCATGGCTTGGGTCTACTGGTCCTCTGACTTTGTTTTATGTTACCTAAGAGTTTTTCTGATAAACCAGTACATCCCATATTTAGTATATTTTTTGTAGATTGTACTATGAGCTACTGTCACAACTTTGTGGTAGGAGAGCAAATACCCTTAGGAAAATAAGTTTTCAAAATTCTGCGTGTTCTGTCATTCATTTATAGACTCATGGGCTCATGTGCCAATTAAAAGTTGGAGAAATCTTTCAGAAAAAAAAAACTATTGTGATGAATTGACTATGTGTATTTCACTATAGCAGGATGTAGACTAAGGTTTGGATCTTTTATTGTTTTCAGTTAGCATATTTTACGTGAAACTATAGTAAAGCAGAATCTTGATTTTAAGTAATGGCCCTAGGTTAAGAGTTTCTAGGGTTTCTATGGTATTAGCAGGTAATATTTGGCATAGAGCTTCCTATGACTCAATATAAATTAGTTTTGTTTTCTTTTGTTTGCTTTCATCTTTGCTAGATTAAACTACAGACTTGGAATAATCTGGAAACTTCTCATCTACTTTGACAAAACTGAGACAAGTCCAAGTCTCTTATCTGACCAATTTCTATACCCATGTGTGTGTAGATTGTCTTTGAGAAGTGACATATACTTCTCCTCTCACTGATGCAGTAATGTTAGAACACTTGGCATTTTAAAAATTGCCTTGACGTAGGTTTGGAGTCTTCTTTTTGTTATAGGCACCCCAGGCCAGGAGCAGAACTTTCTAATAATAGGGTTGGATGGCTAAATTGCAAACCCTTCCAGCCAACACTCTGCACCATGAAAACATTTCTGCTTACCTGGGAATTGGGATATTTTGGAAATTATATTTTAAAGTGCTTACTTAAAGAAGATGCTACTGAGAAGCTTCAAAATGAGGCCACAGACCTGGCAGAAATGTGTATTGCCTTGGGAACTTAAGCTGTCAAATAGAATCCACAGAAAAATGTTGGCAGTTCAATTTCCTCCTTTCTTTCCCTCTGTGTGACTGGAACATAAGATATTCTCGCTCCCTGTCTCTCTCTCTCTCTCTCTCCCCCTGGATTTCTCCCTTTCTTTTCTTTCCCTCAGTCTATTTGGATGGTAATCCATTACTTCATAACACAGACATTTATGAACTCTCCAGTGTAAGAGCATCTCAAACAGATCTTTTGAATTAACTTGTAATTGTACATATTGGTAAGGAACAGAGGGATGTATACAGGCTGCTATTGTCAAATTAGGGTAATCAGCATTATTATCTTTACTTACCATTTCTTTGTGTTTGGAGCCTTCTCTCTTCTAGATCTTCATAAAATATATATAATAGGCTAGACAGCATTTTTATCTTTGTGACAGTTTGCTGTTTAATTTTTGTGGAGATAACATTTCCATGAATTCCATGTAACGTTTTTTTTCTTTGCATTTACTTGCCTCTTCTCTTTTCAATTGTAATTATCATTAAATCTGTTCTTTGACAGGTCCATATATGTGTATAATGCATGCTGGTTGTTTTCACCTCCTTCCTCTCTTATCTTCCTCCCACCCCTGTCAACATCCTGCCTCTGTGCAAATCCCTTTCTCACATTTCTGTCTTTTTGGTTTATTCTGTAATCCATTGAGCTTAGCAAGAGCTGTCTGGACGACCCATGAGTTTGGAACTGCCTACTGAAATCTGGTAGACTCACCATTGAATATGTAACTATAGACAGTGGCTGCCACTCCGCCAGAACCCGTGAGTATCTAGTAGTTCACCTGAGAAAGGCAGTGTCACAAAAGCCCCTGCCAGACCCATGATTGCCTGGTGACTGGCTCGGTCTTGTGAAGGTCTCCTACAAGCCCCTATAGCTTCTGTGAGATCATGATTGCAATGGTTATGCTATGTCCTGAGAAAACCAATTCATATCCTTTATCTCTTCTGGTCCTTATTCTTTCTGATCCTTCTACTATTGTGCCTTAGCCTTGGGAGGTATAATACCCTGCTTATGGCTTACCATTGAACGGTCATTTATTCTCAGCACTTTGAACAGCCAAAATCTCTGCATTAGCCACTGTTAACTGCAACGATAAACTTCTTTGAGTAAGGTTGAGAGCAACATTTGTCCACGTGTGTAAAAAGTAAATATAGAAGCCAGTTTGGCTTCATGTCAGTTTATCTTACTGATAATAATACATTACCCACAGGGCCTATGACACCCTCCCAGCCATTTTAAGAGTGGTTTGTATACCCAATAAAAGTCTGCTGGAGAAAACAGATCAGTTGGAGATGGCTTCTGTGCAAACCCTGTGCATGTTGCCACAATCTCTGAGTCCATATGTGTGCCCATCCTTGCTTTCTTGGGGTACCCCATCCCCTCTGACTCTTGCACTTTTTCTGACTCTTCTTCTGAAGGGTTCCTTGAGTCCCGAGGGGAGAGATTTGATGGCGACATCACATTTAGGATGGAGTGTTCCAAGATCTCTGCACACTGTCCAGGTATGGGTGTTTGTATTTTGTTTCTGTCTACTGCAGGAGGATGCTTCTCTCATGATGGCTGAGTAATACACTGGTCTATGAAAATAGCAGAATGCTGTTATTGCTAATTATTTCCACTCAATGTCACAATCCAGAAGCTATCAAGTTCAAGACTTAAGAGGAAACAATGTTTTGGTTTGAGCTGAGTCTGAAGGCTAGAAGAGAAGGGTGTCCCTGCTCAAAGCAGTCAGCAAGGAGGAATTTTCTTTTATTCATGTTTTATATTCTATTTAGTATTGGGTTGTTAGGTAGATACCTGTTCACACTTGTTGGGACAGTCTGCTTTTTGCTTGGTCTCCTGGTTCCAAAAGCAGCCTCGTAGATACATCTCAAATACAAGAGTTCTAGTAAACTGAGTCAGGCTAACAAGTTAAGTTAATCAGCACAAAGGCCAAATGATAAAATGTGGGTAAAATGCTTTGGGCAATGCTGGATACAGAGTTAATGGGAGGAAACGTTGGATGCCACCAGCCCAGTCATCACCCGGCACTGTCGTTGTCACCCTAGTCTCATTGATATTGTGATCCTAATGACATGTAAGCTCTTATTCTAAGAATATTTTCGAGTTCAAAGTCCGAACTCATGGGTAGGATTGGAAACTAACATAACTCCTCAGGGGTCTCCATAGAGATAAAATCCTTGTCATTAACAGCTGGGACTGTCCTGAGAACTTATCATTGGACTAGGTGCCCTTCTGCCCCTAATTACTGTTTCCACCTCCGAGTACTTGGAATCATCTCCCTAAATAAACTCTTTCCTTGCAAACAGCAAAATGTCAGGAAACGAATGGATAAACATTTACCACCTAATTTAAACACTGGAATGAGTACGTAAAAACATTCGGGATGTACCACATTTAGTGATTTCAGAATACAAAACAATTGTATTGTCTTTTAATTGTTTTTCAAGTAGTATTCAATGTGGGAATTATGCTTTCCCGTAAAGAGTTACGGTAGTGACTAAAAGCCCTCCAAGGGCTGAAGAGAAAATATTTCTTTTGATTGGAACCAGGACTGTTGACTGGCACTTGTAGTCGCCCTGTCTCTAAAAGCAGGCAAGCGTGGCAATAAAGATCGGTGTGAACCTGTGCTTTCTCAAAATTGAGAAAGCTGTCTTTGAAGTCTGACCTTTGGATAATTGTGGGCAGAGGCAGCAATTATTGCTGTGCATGGATTAGTCCTGAGCTAAGGCACGGTGTGGCTCTGGCACAGGCTGATGTGGAATTGAAAAGGGACAGGATCTGAATACAGAGGAAAATCAGTGAATTCCACACAACCAGAACAACAGCAGAAGAGGGAGACTTAGAACTGCTTTTGTGTGCTTCTTTTTTTGTGTGTTTTTAAAGCTACCAAAGATATAGACATTCACCAATGTGCCCACGAGGAGATTTTTGGCATCAGAAGACACCCCATCCTCCAGATGCACACCAGTTAAATCCACATTTAACACCTCTGTTGGTGTTAAATAGTTGGGTACCAGGTGACAACAGACTCCATGAAATTGGTGCCTATGCTAATGAGTCTTTCTGTTATGTATCAAGCCTGACCCAGCTTGTTTGTATTAAGGTAGAGCACAGAGTACATGGCAGCCAAGTAGAAAAGACTGACATGCTCATCTCTGCTGGGCCTGTTTTGTTCGTTTTCTGAAGAACAAGTAAATGTAAGCAGTTCATTTTTTTTTCCTTTCTTTCTCCCAAGGAGACAAGTGGCCTGTTGCGCAGTTACAGAGTTCCGCTCTGAGAGCGTTGAGCTAAGAGCAATGGAGCAATAATGGAGTTCGTTTTTGAAGTGCCTGGGAGCTACGATTTTTCTCTTCAGAGTCAGCTCTTAGAAACTGTTTACTGGGCTCTGAGAAGAGAAGAAAACCAAGGGGATGGAGTGTTAGAGAGAGAGAGTTTTTTTTTTTTAAAAAGTGAGTTTGGAGAAAAATTGAATCTATTTAATGACAGCAGTAATAATGTTCTCTCTCCATCTTTACTCTCTGCTGCTTCTCCAGCCTCCCCTCCCGCTGCCATCTATCAGTTCAGTTTCTCTTTTCACTGCTAATAGTTTCTTCTACATATGAAAACATGGCTGTGCTAACCCATCCTGAATCTTACAGATGCATACTTAATAACTTCCTGGTGTAGTATTGCACACCAGTTGGGTTTTTAAGATATGATTAGCTTTCCCATATAATTTTTTTACTTGTTTTTCAAGATAATGTAGCCTTGGTTGGCCTAGAACTCCCTCTGTAGACCCCCTGTCTCTGCCTTCTAAGTGTTGGGATTAAATGTGTGTACCACCACCGCCCAGCTCCATATAATTTTTTTTTTTAAGAAAATTGCCTTTCTTTTAAAATCTTTTCTTATTGGTTATTTGATTGCATGGATAATTCACATAGAAGAGCTAACTAGGAAAAAAATTTGTAATTATGTTGTCCAGTAATGACTCCTTTAAAAATTCTACTCCTTTGTGCTCTATAGGTGGTTTATAGACTAGGAATGACTTGGAGTAATATTTAAAATGCATCCTTCTGAGTTCTCAAATCCCAGTAAATTAGGAGTCCTGGAGTGCAGATGTTGAGATGTACTAAGTAAAGCAGGAAC
>JABTXL010009415.1:8768903-8786525 GCA_025134845.1 Neodon shergylaensis | reverse complement strand
TCTATCTATCTATCTATCTATCTATCTATCTATCTATCTATCTGCAGTGTTGAAGGGGAACAAGCCACAAGGACCACAGACATCTTAGCAGTGCTGAGACACACTCCTTCCTTTTGGGAACCTACTTTAAGCCAAATCTCTGCTTGAGAGGAGTGGGAGAATCCATATACCAAATATCCCTACATCCCAAGAGTGAGGAAACATTTCAGCTCTCTGGTGTGAAATGGTGTTTTCTAGTTCTTGCAGTCAGCAAGAACTGGTAGTGATAAAAAACAAGGTGCCTTTAGAAGTATCTTTCACCACCCTAAGCTGAATGCTGTGATCCTCCTGTATGTGAACCAGTTTTACTGTGTAAATTGGTAAATTATGATTGTCCAGGATAGGAGAGGAAGCATAATACAGGCTGCCTTGCTGTAGGAATTCTTCCTCTTTCCTTCATTTACCATGTTCTCAGCTTTTTAGGGGCACAGGAACTGTCTTTTGGTTACACTAGTAACATGAATACTTTAAGAACAATTTTAAAGGCATTGTGTTGTTGAACATATTTGCTCATAATTTATAGCACCAGGATGCTCTGATCGGGACAGATGATGTGGGTTTGTGATATTGTTCAAAAGCACACACTTACTACCCCTTTGAATTAATGTAGAGATTCAATGAGCTTCCGTCTGAGTCATTTGTTAAGTGTTTCTAGACAGAACACTCGACAATAAATATTGTCTGACAGCCTCTTTTGTTCTTGGTACTTAACTGTATGAAGGTGGTTTTTTTACTGCCTGAATTTACCACTAAAGTCACTACTAACACTTATTTACTGACCATTCAAACTTTGGGAGGAAAAAAAAAGGAGGATGAAAAGATATGAGAACTTAGAATAGCTGACCTAACGATGTATTTTGTGTATTTATACATGCATATGTATGTACCTTTGAGTGTGTATGTGTGTGTTTGTGCATGACCTTCTCTCTCTCTCTCCCCCTCTCTTTCTGTATCTGAAAGAGAAGGGGGGAGAGAGAGAGAGAGAGAAAGAGAGAGAGAGAGAGAGAGAGAGAGAGAGATTATGGAGGCCAGAGGTAAATTTTGAATCTCATTCCTCAAAAACTGTCCACCTTGTTTTTTGAGACAAAGTCTTCCACAGAAACTTGCAGCACAACCACTAGGCTATGCTGGCCAGCCAGTGAGTCCTATTGTCATGGGTCATTCTTACCTTCCCTTCCCAGGTATGCGGTAAGTGTGGACCACTCTCTGTGGCTTTTCCCATGGGTGCTGGGGATGGAACACAGGTTCTCATGCTCATGTGACAACAACTTTGCTGACCGAACTGTCTCCCAGCCCCAGAATCTGTATTTTGTATGAATCAAGTTTTATCTGAGATATGGACTCTCAAGGAACAATATAAATATTTTAGGTCTTCCTTAGGGAGATAGTTTAAGATAATGTCAGGTTGGGTAGCTTCCAAACACATGGGTGAAAGTCATTAATATGAAAGTTTGCTTAAATATAATATTGATATAAAATTTACTTAGGTAGAACAGTTTATATACTTATTTATTTTAGAACAAGGTTTTATCGTGTTGCTCAGGGTGAAACCAAACTTGATTATTGGATTTCACGATCCTACTGCCTCAGCCTCTTGTGCTGAGATGACTAACATTTAGCATGCACTGGCTAGTGATATTTCATGGTTATTATAAGAATATTGTATGAGATAACTAGTTGTATTTTTTCTGTAATATAGTAAGTATTTAATATAAGTTTAATATAGGAATAGTAACAGCTTTTAATAAATAAAAACCAGTTCTGAAGCACATATACTTGCATAATAATACCTTTAAGAACCTTAAAAACTGATAATCAATTGAAAGATTAATAGCATTTTATACAAGATCCTTGGTGGCATTAGAGGCTGGCATATCCAGGGTTTAGGCCTTACGTTAGTGAGTGCCTTCTATAATAAAAGTGATTGTGCAGGGTGACAGGTATCCTGGGGTTTTGCAACTGCTTACAAACCTAGATTCATTTCGCTCTGCCTAGTGGATATATCACCTTGCAGGCAATGAAGACAAAGTAGAATAAAAGCTTGCAGTATATGGAGAGGGATTCTGCTGCTCAGGTTTATTAAGACATGAGACGCAGAAAGATGATTTTAGAAAAGTTATTTTTAATTTTATTTATTTTTCATACCAACTACAGTTTCCCCTCTCAGCCCTCCTTCTGCTGCTCCCGCCCCTTCCTACCCCCCCAACCCAGCCCCCATCCACTCTTCAGAAAGGGTAAAGCCTCCCATGTGGAGTAAAAAAAGGCATTAAGTTGAGGCAGGACCAAGCCCCTCCCCCTTGCATCAAGGCTGAACAAGGTATCTCACCATAGAAAAGCTTTTTAAAAATTAAGTTTATTAAATTAGTTAGTTTATTAAATTTATTAAAAATCAACAAATATTAATACATAATAAGTAATACATATTAATGTTAATTTTTAAAAATAAAATTGAATTAGTTTTCTGAAGAATAACAAATACTATTTTCAAATTTCTGGACTGTATCAATCGGATATTATAATAACATTGCATGGTTATAAAGCCTAAGATATCACTAGCACACAATTATAAATATTTACCCTGCTTTGTGAACCTGCAATTGGCTGAGCCTCAGATGACCTAGATTGGCCATAGTTGAGATTCCTTGCTCACTTTCCTAGAATTCATGTGTGTTTCCTTTGCTCTAGCACAAAACCAGGCTGAGGAGCCCCATGTCAGTATATTGTAAACTCTTTGTGCTTAATGCACTGAAAATCCCACTGGCCAATGTCAAATGGCCCAATTGATCAATAAATTAGGGGCACTTGTGAAGAGTGATGTGTGTGTGTGTGTGTGTATTAGAAGCATCGTATTCTAAATTTGTATTAGTTACATTCGGTGGGATAACTGACGGAAGCCAACTTTTCCAATCTGTCACCAAAAATGACAAACTTCCTCTGGCGCCATTGGCTACTACCCATGTCTAAGGAATTCTAATAGGGAAAGTGTGAATTTTTAAATGTGATCATGGTTACAGTGGCCATAGCTCTGTGGAGCAAAGGCCCTTAGACTTCAGCTTTGTGGATGTGCACTAGAAAAGAGACCAAAGTAGAATTTACAAAGGTGGGACCTTTGTAAAAGGCTGAGTTCAAAGCTCTCCTTGAATTCAGTTCTCAATTCAGTTCTATCCCAGGGCACACAATACATATCCATACATTTGGAAGCTAGTAGAACTATAAACATTAAGCTAAAATGGCCTTGTTCTAAGTACAAACATGTATGCTGGGCAGTATTACCAAATATGGGCTCATTGGAAAGTATGTAGAAATTACGTGATGTGGATTTAAATGCTGTAGTCATTGGCCATCAAGTTGCTTTATTTTCTGAGATCCATTCCCCCCTCTATGTAATATAACATTTCATTCATATTACATGTATTATATATATGATTAATACACATATTAAAATAGAATGGAGATAGTGGCTTATTAAAATTTATAGCATGGTCTTCAGAATTCATCTGCTTAGAATGAATCCTACCTTCATCATTTCCTCAAAGTCTGAACTTAACACTTTCATAACTAAATTAGTTTTTCAGATTGTCAAAAAAATTATCGCAGACTGAACAGCTTAAACTCTCGTATAACTTTGGAGGCCAGAAGTTTGAAAAATTAAAGTTTCCCCAGATCTTGTGATCTCTGGGGTTTTGAGAAAGAATCCAACCTGCTTCTTATTGCTCTCGGTCATGGTAACAACCCTGTACTTCCTTAGTTAGTGGCCAAAACTTTTAATATCTGCCTTCCCTTCTCCATGACATTCTTTACCACATCTCCTCTATATTTTAAGCATCGCAGGGAATTCCTCCATATGTTCCTATAGTTTTTTATTCGCTAAACTGAATTTAGAACTACCCTATGCCAATCCAGTTCTATCTATGAAGCTCCTTTATCCCAGAAGGTCACATCCACAGTACTGGAGTTGAGGCTTCCATATATCTTTCTAGAGTTGACTGTTCAAACTATAGTAGCTCACCAGCCTCACAACCCAACAACACTATGTAATTAGGCAACATTTTTGATTTTATAATAAAGATGACCCTTCCTGTGGTAACACTAACATGATTACCATTTTCTCAGGTCTTTCCAGAAGCATCTAAACATCTGTGTTTGTTTGAAGGTACCATTGTTCCTAAGGCCAATATTCTCACCTTGAAAGTAAGGAAACCACATTAGGAAATATTGTAAGGATTAAATTCAGTATTATGCTCAAGCTAGGAAATGACATTTTGCCAATGCTTAATGAGCCCTGGCATTTATTCAAGCACCAGGCTGAACTATAGGAAGTAAAGACTTGATGGTTCAAAATGGTCATACATCAGCAAATTTTCAGATATAATTTGAAATATATAAAATTCCATTTTATAGTATAAAATAATAAGTACATAGTGGTTCAGTATTAGCTGGTAAGGGTGTTTTCAAGACCACTGTGGTTTCCTAAAACCATGCTGAGTTCTTTGCAGGTTATTTCAGAGATGCTACTTTTATATTTTAGGGGCTCTGATTAAGCAAAATTAAAGTCGCTTGAATGCAAGAAGTGTGATACTATGGCAGCCAATTTAATAGTCAGAGCAGCTGAGTGACTAGTGGGTGGGTAATACACATAGTGTGGATACAATACAGAAGGGAATGATGGGAAAAAGTGGAATGGTGCCATAGTCCACGCTGCTCAGATGTATAATTTAAAACATATAGCTTACTCTGAAACATGGAAAGTGAAGCTTCACCTAATCAAGTATCCCATTTGGCATGATAATTTTTAACAATGAAATGCTGGCATAACAAGGTAAAACATCCTTTTTAGGCCATGACTACCTTTTTGATATGTGTTGCAAGAAACATTTGCAGCTAAAATAATTACCACACTTTCAGATGACTGCTTTATTACATTGCCATAATGAATAAGAGAAGGAAAAGCTGATTTTTATGTATTGGCAACCCAAACTGAGTGCCAAAACCATGGGTCATATCTACGTGTATATGTATATACATATATGTGTGTATTTAATTATTTACATGTATTTAATTATTGACAGTATCTGTCAATGACTTAAGCATGCATTTAAATTAGAATGCAAACTGTCTTCAGTGATCTCCACTTGGGAATATAGTGGTTTCATAGCTTCATATACAATGTTTTAAAAACTTTGATTCAGATAGAAGTGGATAACCCAAATCACCCTCTAAGTTACCCCAGAAATCATGTAGGTAGGTTTCATAAAGGTGCACTCCCTAAAAGATAGAACTGTAAGTAAACGTCCAGTCTCAGCACCCCGTCTGTGGAGGGAGTGCTGCAGGTGGAGCAAATCAGGTAAGGATAGCACTTGAAAATTGAAGTGTATCCCACAGTGTCCTCAGAGCAACAGTGCAAGCAAGAAACCAGAAGTGAAATAAATACCAGGACTGTAAGAGAGTGGGAATGAAAGCATATTAAAATGAAGTATGTATGCTTTAAAAGGTTTACCCAAAAACCAGTCAGAAGTACGGTGGGTAAGGTGTGGCCAAGAATATTAAAAGACTGCCGTCTCAATATAGGAAAATTGCTGTGCCTAAAGCAGGACGGATGAAAGAAACGGAAGGCCCCTAAAGCCCTGCGAAGAAGCTATGAGGCAGCCAAGGACATTTTCATCCTTTCAGCAAAATTTCTTGAATGTCTTTGATGTGCCAGCTAACTAGTACAGCTTCTGCATGTAAGAAGTTCTCCGTAGATGGCCGCTGAATGAATATGAATAATGAAACGAGATAATGTGTATCTGACTCAGGACCAACTTCTCAAACAGATTTAAATGAACAACTTCTTATCCTAGGCGTAGGTAGAACTATGTTATACAAGCCAAGTAGCTTAAAACTTAAACTTAGATTCAAACTGTGGATCTGTTTCCTGATGTGTGGTATAAGGGAGTCATTGGTTCAAGGGTGTCTAGATGGGTTGCATCTTTCAAGTAGTTTAATAGCACTTAATGGCATGAACGTATCTCTCATTTTTTTTTGAGTTTCCCACCTGAATACCTTTGTGTTAACTAATTATTTGTCACCTTGACTAGGCTAACTGATTCCCAGACAGCTAATGCATTCTTTTGAGTGTGTTGATGATAAAATCTCTAAAAATTATTTACAGTGGAATTGGTAGTCTAACGCAATATACACCTTCATTGGTGTGGGAGGGAATCATCCAGTCAATAGAGGGGACACATATGGAACAATGCAACTCCCTTCTTTAAGATCTGTCTGCCTTTCTTCATCTTTCAGCCTTGGGAACCTCAGTTCATTCGTCTTGGGACTCTGGAACTCATACCAGTGAGATCCTGGTTTGTAGACTTCGAGTACATATCAAATGATATCGGCATCCCTAATCTTTCAGTTTGTGTGTATTGTGTAAGTGACTCCTTGGGTTTTATAACCATGTAAAATAATACCTATAATAAATCTCTGAGTACATAGGTATCTCCTTGTATCCTATTGAATATTTCTCTGGGGAACTCTGACAGCTTTGTATACATCCCTTCATTTTATTGGTTTCAGTAGCTCTCTAAACATAGTCTTTTTTATAGTCCTATATTTTTTATTGATTTTATTGAGCTATACATTTTCTCTGCTCCTCTCTCTTCCTTTCCTGTCCCCTTCACCCTCTCCCATGGTCTGCATGCTTCCAATTTACTCAGGAGATCTTGTCTTTTTCTACTTCCCGTGTAGATTAGATCCATGTATGTCTTTCTTAAAGTTCTCATTGCTATCTAGGTTCTCTGGGATTGTGAATCGTAGAATTTTTTTGCTTTATGTCTAAAAACCACTTATGAGAGAGTACAAACGATAATTGTTTTTCTGGGTCTGGGTTACATCACTTAATATGATGTTTTCTAGATCCATCCATTTGTTTGCAAATTTCAATATGTCATTATTTTTTCCCACCGTGTAGTACTCCATTGTGTGAAAGTACCACAATTTTCTTATCTATTCTTCAGTCGGAGGGCATTTAGGTTGTTTCCAGGTTCTGGATATGACAATGTTGTTATGAATATAGATGAGCACATGTCCTTGTGGCATTATTGAGCATTATTTGGGTATATACCCAGAAGTGGTATTGCTGGGTCTTGAGGAAGGTTGTTTCCTAATTTTCTGAGAAATCGCCATACCTATATCCAAAGGGGCTGTACCAGCTTTCATTGTCACCAGCAATGGAGGAGTGTTCCCTTTACCCCACAACCTCTCCAGCATAAGTTGTTGTCAGTGTTTTTGATTTTGGCCATTTTTACAGGTGTAAGATGGAATCTCAGAGTTGTTTTGATTTGCATTTCTCTGATTGTTAAGGATGTTGAACATTTCCTTAAGTGCCTTTCAGTTATTTTATATTCCTCTGTTGAGAGTTCTCTGTTTAGGTCTGTACTCCATTTTTTATTGGATTATTTGTTCTTTTGATGGCCAATTTCTTGAGTTCTTTGTATATTTTGGAGATTAGGCTTCGGTCTGATGTGGGATTGGTGAAGATCCTTTCTCTTGTGATTATTTTCAGCAAGTCTTTATGATTGAACCTACTGATTATTTCTGATGTACTTTCTTAGCCTAGTCCTTTGCCGGTATCAAATGCTAAGATACTTATCTTGATACTTAGAATGATTGCCATCAGACTCTAAGATCCAGAACATGGAAACAATCATGGTAAGCGGACTTGCTCTGTTAATGGTTCTCTGCATTCTAGAAAAACGATTTCATGGAAACTTATGGTTAAACAGAATAGATCTTGGTTGCCAAGGCTGTATTCTGAAACTCAATATTTCATACACTGGTGGGGGGAGGGTCAGGCATAAAAGTTACTCTAGTGGGTTATAGAGAAGACAATGTTAAGGCAGACAATAAGCTATGGACTTATGGGCAGGAAATTAATTCTGACGGTGAAGTAGTAAATAATAGAGAAGTTTTAGAAGCACAGGTCAGACTGTTATCTGAGGTCTAACGTCAGCAGGCATGACTCAGAATAGAACATGCTTTTAATATCACATACTTCTGGTTCTTCCTATTCTTCCTACAGAGACTTGGGTAATTGGATAATCAGTCTTCTTCCCATGACAGTTAAAGATGAGTTTTACAGTGAGGACAATGGATCCACGTGCAGAGTGTTTTATCCATAAGTCCTTCAGTTCATCGGGTTATCAGGTCTGTGTCTTGGGTCTGCTTTAGCTTCAAATCCACCAAATAGTCTAACATGAATTTTTAAATTATCATCATCAACATCATCATCATAATCATAATCATCATCATCATCATCTCTTTCTCCTCTTCTCCTTTTGTTCATATTTTCATGTGGGTATGTGCATGCATGCCTATGTGTGTGTGTGTGTAATTCAGAGACCAATATTGTATGTCTTTTTCAGTAGCTCCCCACTTTTTCTCTTGAGAAGATACTCCTTTTTAACCTGGAGCTTTCCAATTTAGTTAGACTTGTTAGCAATGAACTTCAGGGATCTGCCCAATTCTACCTCCCCAGTGCTAGGGTTACAAATGCTCACTGTTGCACCCAGTACTTGTGTGGTGAGCCCATTACTAACTGAACTATTCATCCTACTCTGCTAATGTGGCCTGTTGAAGTGAGTAAGAGAGATCAAATAGCTAATACTTCTGTAAAATGGGATTACAATATTTCCCAGTAATGATGTTAGTTTAGTGCATGACTTAATAACTATCAGTCAGAAGAGGCAATGTTGGTTAGTCATTGAGAGTCTACATTAGTCAGAGTGTCTAGGAATATTTGTGTATAAAAATTATGTCAGCCATAATATGTCACAGTAACTTCTCTTGGGACTCGAATTACATTTAAAGTCTTACTAGTGCTTATGACACAACCTGCCCCAGAAGTGAACATCCAGGGAATTTTAGTATATTCTTCTAAGAAAAATGCTTCCCATTAAGTTTTGAGGTAGCATTACATAATCCATTTAACTTATGTTCCATGGGTCTTAGGAGAGAGAACTTACAAGTGATAAGTGAGTCCTCTAGCTATCGGGCCTTCAATAGGATGGTTTATATTAGTAACTAACCTAGAAATGCCTATGGTCAGATAATCATTGCTAAGGGCCAACTTTAGAGAAAATGGTAAAGTTGACTAGAAAGATAAGATTACCATAGTTGGGATTCTTATCTAATGAACTAAAGAAAGTTAGTGTCTGTCTTTGAATCCAAAATAAAGATTTCCTTTTTTGTTTGTTTGTTTACCACACATTCTAAACCATTTTTCTCCATCTCCAAATCTCCTCCTCTTTATGGTCAAATTTTATCAACTTAATACACACTAGAGTTCCTGGGAGAGGAGAACCTCAAGTAGGAATTGCTTTATTGGATTGGACTTTAGGCATTTCTGGAGACCATCTTCTTGATTATGGAGGGCTCAGCCCACTGCAGGTGGTGCCACCCCTTGGTGGGTGGTCCTGGGTGAGATAAGAAAGTTGACTAAGAAAGCCATGGTCACAAAAAAGTAAGCCATGTTGCTCCATGTTCGCTGCCTCAGTTCCTGCCTCCAGGTTCATCCCTTGCGTTCTGCCTATGCATCCTTTGACAATTGACTTCAACTTGTAAGACAAATAAATTATTTTCTTCCTAAGTTTCTATTTGTTCAGCAGAGAAGCAAAGTAAAGCATGCTGAGAATCCCAAGTCAATCTCATCCTTTAGAACTCTTCCCTTTGACATTTAGCATTTTGGTAATAGCATTGATGAGTAGCCTAATGTTCAGTGTTCATAGTGATTGACATAGGACTCCTACAGAAATCTGGATGGGTAGCAAGCATAGCAATCAAAGTATACTATCACTTTTTCTGAGGAGTCTATTTCTATCCACTCTAAACAGAGTATAATGATTGTCCTCAAAGATGATTCTAGACATGACTAGCCATATATGGGAGTTAATTAGTAGGACATGAGTAACTTATGAATGGTTATACCACCAAAGATCCATTCCTCACATTAATTCCTAATTGCTTATATATCTGTGAAGAGGGGTGGGGCCTCCTGAGTTTCCTAAGCCTGGTTAGCCTCATATTGATTTACAGGAGAGAACATCAATTGATCCAGTCTTAGGGAGACCTCTCAAGGCTGATCACAGATGCTCTGAATCAAGGAGACAATCACTTCTAACTCAGAGGAAGGAGCAACACAAGAGACTACATTTGGGGAAAAGCAACTGGTTTGAAGTCCTGAGCACACCGAGGCCCAATAGACATACTCAGAATAAAGAGTAAACTTGGCCATAAAATCTGTCTCCTCCCAAGTCAAACAATAAATTAGATTTCAAAAGAAGGTTATGAGTATTGCTTATTTAGCTTGTATAATAAATAGAGAAGTTAGCATAAGAGATTTATAATCTATTAGATTAGAGGTGTTTATAAACTTATAAATTATAGTATATAAATTAAACTCATAAGTATAAAACCAAGAAGAAAGCCCTGTTTTTCAGTAAAGTAAGATAAAGGGATTACAATATTAACTTTAAAGCATACAGTATACTATAGTGGTTGGTAAGACATAGTATTGCCATGATTATTCTGTTTATATTAATCTAGAGAAACTATGTTTAATGGAAATGATCAGTGAGTTTCATTTTTAGTAATGGTATGAAAAATTCAAAATTCTGTGTAGAAGAAGGAGGGCAGCTTGTTTGTCTCAGCTGCATGGCTAGCTTAGCCTCAAAATAACCATACAGAAACTGTGTTAATTAAATCACTGCTTGGTCCATTAGCTCTACCTTCTTATTGGCTAACTCTTACATCTTAATTTAATTTATTTTCATTAATCTGTGTATTGTCACGTGTCAGTGGCTTACCTGGTAATATTCCCAGCATCTGTCTCTGGCAGTTGCATGGCGTCTCTCTGGCTCCTTCCTTCTCCCAGCATTTAGTTCTGTCTTCCCCACCTACCTAAGTTCTGCCCTGTCAGACCAAGACAGTTTCTTTATTCATTAACCATGAAAGCAACACATAGATAGAAGGACCTCCCACACCAATTTTACAAGTACTTCAAGGTTATTGTATATGATTTCTCAGGGACTGTATTCCTGATTTGATATGAAAGCGATTTACATATGTTGTGATATTTCAGAATCCCTATTTATTTGTGCATTATGTCATATTTGTTTTTTAAATAGTTCTTTTTTTTTACATTTGGAAATGTGTTTTTATTCCTTCTACTGTTTCCTTAAAAAATTTTAAACTTTAGAAAGAAAAAAGACTAAAAACAATTTTTTTCAAAAAAGCAAAATTGAATTTTACATATGATTTTGACAGCAAACAACATAAAAGTAATCAGATACGTTTAAAAGTTTATTTATTTTTTTCATTAGAGATTTTGGAGGGAAACCTCAACATAGTTCCATGTTGGATTTCTATTTTTTTAAATAGTTCTTAATGGCTTTAATAGATCATCTTTTTAGTCAAAGTTCTTGTCCATATCTAGAACCAAGAGAAAGCAATTCAAATAATGTGGTCATTTATATGAGATTTTTACAAGAGAGTGAATGAAAGTGGACATCTAGTTAGAATTCTATTGTGTACAGTAATGCGTGTTTGCTTTGTGAAGGAATGTGTTGAAATATGACCTCATATCGATAAAAATGTTGTACTGTGTATTATTCTGGGCAGGAGGCTGGGTAAAGATGTGTGAGATGCCCTGGGTCCATCTCATTCTAACTCACTGTAGGGCTATTTGGCTGGGCTTAGAGTAGGAGCCATTGTTGTATGTGGAGCTGGAAGAGTTCAATTACCTCTTACAGTGTTATGTCTGGCTTGCATAGATGGCTTCCCTGCAGATTCTATGGAGATGGAATTGTGGACTGTGGGACATAGGCATCATTGTCCCCTAGCTATTTCCATATTGCTTGCTACTCATATCTTCCAGACTGATGGTTCACTGAGTTTCAATATCATAAAATGACTGAAGATCACAGAATTAATCATATTATTAAATCCTATCAAGTGAAAATTATATTTGCTATGAAGGATGGTTGTAAATTGATAACTTTCATCTCGTCTTTGTGTTTTTAAAAATAGTTTCCTTTCACAAAAAACTACAGAGAGATGCTCTTATGCATTTTTACGTTTATTGCTTCCATCAGGAAGTTGCATATGCTCAATTATATTTTAGGTTGCACAGCAGACAGCTAGCTGTTAACTAAAGCCTCATATTGGATAAAGATGCGCAAAAAGGATATTTTCCTTGTTTGCCTGCACATGTAATTCCTGTTGGTTTGCAACTTTCTTACAGAATTTTCCAAGCAGGAGTGTCATAGCTGACTTCAGTTCTGCTTTCAGCACATCGTATTGTCAGCTGGAATGTAGCTGGCTAATTTTAATTTCATGCTTCTGATCGAAAATCGCGTGGTAGAAATGGACTCATCCTAACAAGTAAATAAATTTGAGCAAGATATTAAAGAGGCATCTTCACCTTGTCAAAAAGCAAAGTATCTTCTCTAGATGCATGGGCATCTGTGGCAGCCAAAACAGAGCCTCCTTGCCCCTCGGTACTCACTGTGTGTTACTAACTAAATCAGAAAGGAGTCTAGAGAATGAAAGAGCGGCCCTGCAGACCAGCCTGGTCCAATCCACAAGGAGCTGGGACAATAAGGCAGCCACTGAAACACTCTCTGGGAGAGCTAGGGCTGCCTTCTTCTGAATGCTCTTCCCATAGACTGCTGCTACAAAAGTCAATGTGCTGAGACACATGTGCAAAACCTGATGAATAATTCCAAGACCAATGTTTAGAAACTCTGAAAGGTGGCTTCGTGTTGTAAACTTGCTTACACTACTCCACTCTTTCTACCTTTTCACTCTGTACTTTTCTTTCTCCTCTCATCCCTGACCACTTGTTTTTATTGTTGTTGTATTCCAGGGTCATTTGGTTTTTAAACATCTGGAGTTTCTTTTCATTTTTAACTTAAAAGAGACAAACCAGGAGCCACAATGAGAGACTGTCTTAAGCACTTCAGCTATTTTGTGTTTGGGATTATCTTGATGGTTTTAAGACATTGATTTTGGAAATTTGTGGGGAACTGACCTAAAAAAAATTACTTTCCTCCAGGTTTTTCCCACTGACAAGATCCGTAATTTATCTAGGATAAATGAACTGAGAATATTTGTTTATGGATTCAGCTAACTTAATACAGCAAGTTACTCATTGTAGTTGTACATTTTTCTGTCCTAAAGAGGAATACATCCCATCATCAAATCTTAAAAATGTCTTGTTCTCAGTGTGTGGGTGCACCCCTCGCAGTCCTGAGTTCCTTGCTCGTGCTCTCTCTCCTTCTGCTCCTGATTTGGGCCTTGAGATTTCTGTCCGGTGCTCCAATGTGGGTCTCTGTCTCCTTTCATCGCCTGATGAAGGTTAATATTCAGGAGGATGCCTATATGTTTTTCTTTGGGTTCTCCTTCTTATTTAGCTTCTCTAGGATCACTAATTATAGGCTCAATGTCCTTTATTTATGGCTAGAAACCAAATTCTTCTTTTTGGGTCTGATCCTACTGCACGTACTGGTTTTGTGGGAGCCTAGGCAGTTTGGATGCTCACCTTACTAGACCTGGATGGAGGTAGGTGGTCCTTGGACTTCCCACAGGGCAGGGAACCCTGATTGCTCTTTGGGCTGATGAGGGAGGGGGACTTGATTGGGGGAGGGGGAGGGAAATGGGAGGCAGTGGCGGGGAAGAGACAGAAATCTTTAATAAATAAATAAATAAATAAATAAATAAATAAATAAAAGTCTTGTTCTAAATATGTAAGTTTTAGGCTACACTGAGAAGTGGATACAAGTTTTGAAGCCAAGATAGGATGTGAGTTCAAAAACCAGAAACGAAAAATATTTTGTAGGTTAAAAAAAAGAAGTTATTCTGAAAAAAATCAGGATAACGTGTTAACACATTTCCATTATATTTGGGAGTCCCAAGAACAGGTTAGCAAGCATATTTACCCCAAGCTGTTTTATTTACAAAACTCCCTCATACAACTTCTTGAATAGCATCTCAATGTCCTATCCAAGTGAAAGTGGTTGTAGTGAGAGAGAGCCCTGTGCTCTGGCTACAGATAAAACAGATTAAAGAGAACTTTGCCTTGACGGGGCACAGCTTGAAAATGTTTCAAGTCCTCATCAGTATTGTCTGGGAGAACAGTCCTTGTGACTCTTTTTGCTGTTGCCACTGGCTTGTCCTTTACCTAACAGTGGGAGGTTGTGGTAGAAACAACATTGCTGCACTGTGGGGGGCAGCTCTGGCCCCTAGACAAGGTCCTGCATCCAGGCACACATTCCTGGACTGAATATCAGTGCAATAAAATAAAAGCAAAGGAAGATAGAGGTGTGATTCTGCCTAGCAGCTAGGCCTAGCTCACATAGCCTTCCTTTCTCAATGTAGTCGTCAAGGCCTTAGTGTTGTGAAGAAGAACTCACTAAGTGTTCTGATAGTACAAAATGTTCTTTCTTCTTTTCTTTGCTTGGTTGATGTTTCTGATCATTTCATTGTTGACTCATTGGTCACCTTAAAAACAGACTTTCTTGCTTCTCTATCTACCTTAAACCCTCCACTCAAAAGCTTCCGTGTTCATTATCACTACTAATTGCCACCATGACATCCTCTTTCATATTTTTAGAGTCTTGAACAATTTTGACTTCTTTGGTCTTCCTTATTAGAATATATTCTCCAAGAAAGAACAGAGCATGTCTTTGTATATGTGTATGTATACGTTTGTGATGTATACGTACATATGACACTGCATTTAACTATGCTGAGGAGAAAATGATCCTCTTTTCACTGGTGATACCTCGAACCCTGAGTCTCCTGGGGGTCCCCCAAATGAGGGATATATCTTTCAGTCCACCCTTGTAACTGGAGACTACCCTTGTAACTGGTGATTTCAGTCCTGTGTGGTTGGATCATCACTTTTAATCGATCAAGGTCAGGTCAGAAGGATATCTGTTAATCAGAACAGAGTAGAGTGCTGTTGGAAGCCATAAAGCCCTATTCTCTACATATATTCCACATCGGAAGACTTTGAGGCACAGGAATCTAAGAAGCATTTTTTCTAGAATTGTTGGTTGAGGCAAAACCACCTCTTGTTGTCTGCCAATTTCCTTGTAGCAAAAGCTAGGGCGCATTGCCTTCAACGTACTCGCTCAGTTCCGGTATCATTTGGGCCTGCTGCAACCCTGGTCCCTGGAATTTGGCTTAGGAAGAAAACACCCTGAAAAGGAAAATGAACTAGGGCTGATGTTCATGAATCAGCATCCTTCTGCTTTGATTCAGAGTTGCCATGGACTAATTCTTGTTCACCACTGCTATATAAAATCTTGTTATCCTTCATACCTAGAAGATCTTCAGGCTGGCTGGATGTGTTGGACAGATTCTACCTCTCAAACCCAGCTTTGCTGAGGACCCTGTTGGGAGCAAATCCTGTTCAACATCAGGAAATATCTTAATGAATAATCCATTAGGTTTAGGCTGAGTATTGATTTCTGAAAGGCTCCACCACTTTCTTTAGATCCAAAGAATGTGAATAAGCGATTAAATTGTTTGCAATACAATCTTGCTTGTACATCTTTATAAATGAACCATTATGATACAAATTGCCTTGGAAATATCATGGAACCAAGTCAGGGTGTTAGTGTCTTTGAGGAGGCTGTCAACAATTACGTGCACAGATTACAGACTGAACATTGATCATTCCTGCTCACCAATGCTGCCAGATCACTGTTAGGCAAGAGAGCTACTTTCAAATGCAGGTGAGTTTAAGAAAAGGACATCCTCTTAGGGATTCATCTCTGAGGGAGGAACTATTTGCATTCACTTATTTATTTATTCATGGCTTCCCCAAAGTGCCCAGAGAGTGATTGAAATTTTCTTTCTCAAGAATGCATGAATTTAGCTTTATTAGTCATGATTTGTTCCTCAATTTTTAGTTGGAATAATTCAGGACAGTCTTGATAACTTGGTTTCAGGAAACAGGCTTTGTAGTTAGTTAATCTGCCAGAGGCAATTAATTGCCTTTGAGGCTTTTGGAGATGAAGGCGGCCAGGGAAGGTCAGGATACCAATTCTCACCACAGCATCCCTTTGCCGATATCATCTCTACCTTCAATGATGGAGTTGTATTTATAGTGCTTTATAAATTAAGGTATTTGCTAAAATTAACTTGGATGAGGAAGTCATTATCCAAGGGAACAACACCGAGGGAAAAAATAATAACAGAAGCAAAGAGCTGATGCTCAGTTCCAGGTGAGGATGGTAGGAATTTGTTTGGTTGTAGAGGACACAAGAAATACCATTGCAGGCAATGTCGGAGTGTTGAGATAGATATAGAGGCCGCCTTGGTGACCCTGAGAAAAGGAATGAGGTCAGATGTTTTTGTCTGAACAGATGCAGAACCTTGTACTTCCAAAGAAAGAAGCAGTCAACATACTGCCGGAAACTCAGGCAGAACACAGGTTGGGTTAAGAGGGCAGATTTTCAACAGCCTTGGGTAGATTGGAGGAGTCAGGCCATAGCTATGACATGCGTATCTTAGAAGACTCAACAAGAAGTGACCCTTAAAGGTGAAGCAAAACCCACGGAATCAAAGAAATCACGGCAGTTAGAAAATGCTGAGAGCTGTAGGTTCGTTGCTTACTTTTATTACAAATGTGAGAAGCAGGTACCCAAGTTTCTTTATCCTTTTTGGTGACCTGTGTTCCACGGTTCCTGGATTTTTATTTAGGAGCACTGCTCTACTCTGTGCATTAACTGAGAATGGAAAGAAGGGGGTGTTGTTAAAGAAAAATACTCTTATTTTATTTCCTTTATTCTGAAAGTTTTAAAGCAAAAGAAATTTAAGGACTCCTCTTTTCAAAATGGCCACAAGGCTGGATGGATAATTATGGTGCTTGTCTGAGCAGTGGCTGGTTTCATGCACATGAGTAAGAGCCTCTTCTTTATTGAAGAAGCCTGGAGCATCTAAGCGTCTATGAGCTTCTGAGGCACATGATACATATGTCTGTACTGAGGTACATGAAAGATATGTCTGTACTCTGTGGGCTTTGGAGACACCCCTAAAGGGAGGGCAGTGACTTGAATTTCTCTAACACGCTTCAGTTCAAACCAGAATTATTTCCCACTTTCTGAATATCTGAGGCCTGGAAGCTTCAAGTCCTGTCCTCATGTGACTCCAAGGATTGTGTAAATACTTGTCTTCACTCCATGAGGTAAATACTTGTCTATATTCATGAGGTGATGACTCAACACTTTGCAAATCAGAAAGGTATTTTGTCATTATGAAAGTGTATCATCATTGACTGAAACCTGAAAGTCAGATGAAGCATCAGCACAAAGGTATTCTACATCTATTTCATTATTACAAAGAAAGGATAATTCTGATTCATAATGTAGCTTCTGAGAAGAATGAATTTGACCTTTGAATTTAGTGTCAGTCATCCAGTCTACTGAGTTGGGCTGGCCTTATGTCTCAGTGCTTAGAAGCAAATCCCCAAATGACCTCATGACCTCTTTCTTCCTTCCTTCCTTCCTTCCTTCCTTCCTTCCTTCCTTCCTTCCTTCC